>JAUDYJ010000012.1:12594449-12864449 GCA_030761175.1 Masticophis lateralis | reverse complement strand
TGATTGCAAGGGCTTTCTTTTTTTTAAGCATGTGCTTTCAGTACATAATTACAAGGCCTTAATTTGTTTTCTTCAATATATTGTAAATAAAAGGTGGATGAGATTATCCCCAGCCAAGTACAGTCATGCATCAAACACCAGGGCATTTCTGCACAGCATTTAGAAGCAATCATGGTCCTATTACTTCATAATCTGTTACAGGTTGTGACAAGGGGCACTAGTTCTAAAGTTCTAAGAAAGGGCCAAGAAGGTGAGGAAAGGACAGGATTCACAGAACTGTGGTTGCTAACTGAGGGATGGATTGATTGTATGAATGATGGGGCCCCAGGAGGAAGGGGGTGCATTTCACAGCAATAAGAGGAAGGTCAATACAGATATTTTGTGGTGTAGAAAGAGGGTGAAGATAGACCCTCTCTAATAGTTCTCAGAATACATGACAGCGGTAGTGGAATTCAAATTTTTTTACTACTGGTTCTCTGGGCATGGCAGGGGAAGGATACTGCAAAATCTCCATTCCCACCCCACTCTAGGGGAAGGATACTGCAAAATCCCCATTCCCATCCCACTCTGGGGCCAGCCAGAGGTGGTATTTGCCGGTTCTCCGAACATTCATTCATTCATTCATTCATTCATTCATTCATTCATTCATTTATTTATTTATTTGATAACATTTATATGCCGCCCTTCTCCCAAAGGACTCGGGGCAGCTCACGGCAATAAAACAAAACAATAAATAATACTAAAAATCCAATTAAAATCCCCAAATTAAAAGTGTAGCTCCCAAACAGATCAGAAGATTTGCTGAAAAAGCCATGTCTTCAGGTCACTGCGGAAAGAGCGGAGGTCAGGGGCCGTCCAGAGCCCAGTGGGTAACTCGTTCCAGAGGGTCAGTGTGGCAACAGAGAACGCCCTCATTCTGGGTGCCCACAGCCGACATTGTCTGGCTGATGGCACCTGGAGGAGGGCAGTCCTATGTGAGTGCACTGGGCAGTGGGAGGCCGGTAGGAGGTGGTCTGCAAGTATCCTGGGCCCATGCCATGAAGGGCTTTATAAGTAAGCACCAGCACCTTGAAGCAGATTCGGAGGACCACCGGCAACCAGTGCAGCTCACACAGGAGAGGTGTAACATGGGAGTAACGTGGCCGCATTCTGGACCAGTTGGAGCCTCCGGGTGCACCCCAAGATCAGCCCCATGTAGAGGGCATTGCAGTAGTCCAGACAAGAGATAACGAGAGTATGAGTGACTGTACGGAGAGCATCTCTATCTAGGAAAGGTCGCTACTGGCGCACCAGGCGAACCTGTGCAAAAGCCCTCCTGGTCACGGCCGTCAGATGGTCAACTAAGGACAGCCACGAATCCAGGAGGATGCCAAGATTGCGAACCCTTTCAGAGGGAGGAAATAACTCCCCTCCCATCAAAAGCGATGAGGCCGCTAGAGTATGGGATGCCGGCATCCACAGCCACTCCATCTTGGAGGGCTTGAGTTTGAGCCTGTTCCTACCCATCCAGACCCGCACCACCTCCAGGCACTTAGACATCATGGAAAGGGCATCCCTGGGTTGGTCTGGGGTGGAGATGTAAAGCTGAGTATCATCCGCATACTGGTGATAACTCACCCCGAAACTGCGAATGATCTCACCTAGTGGCTTCATATAGATGTTGAAGAGCAAGGGGGAGAGAACCGAACCCTGAGACACCCCACAAATGAGGGGCCTCGAGAACTACTCAGAACTTCCACTACTGGTCTTCCAGAACCTGTCATAACCTGCTGAATAGCACCCCTGCATGATGGATGCAGATAGCAGAGTGATTTAACTCTGTCTAAAGATGTGAACAATAAAGAACTCATGAAGGAAGGCAAATATACATGTCCCAGGATAATATTGCAAGATCCAATCTGGGTCAGTTACCGGGATCAGAAGTTTAGTCAGAATAACAGAATTACAGGATAACAGAATAAAGGAAAGGACTTTCTAATCCAACCCCCTGCTCAAGCAGGAAACTCTCTATCATTTCAGATGAATGGTTCATTTCATTTCATTTCATTCATTTCCCAATTTTCTGCACAAACTCAGAAAGCTCAAACTGCCCAAAGAGCTGCTGATTCAGTTCTATAGAGCAATTATTGAATCTATCATCTGCACCTCCATAATTGTCTGGTTTGGCTCTGCAACCCAACAAGACAGACACAGACTTCAGAGGATAATCAGGACTGCAGAAAAAACAATTGCTACCAACCTGCCTTCCACTGAGGACCTGTATCCTGCATGAGTCAAAAAGAGGACTGTGAAAATATTTACAGACCCCCTCGCATCCTGGACATAAATTGTTTCAACTTCTACCCTCAAAAAGATGCTATAGGGCTCTGCACACCAGAACAACTAGACACAAGGACAGTTTTTTCCTGAATGTCATCACTTTGCTAAACAAATAATTCCCTCAACATTGTCAAACTATTGACTAAGTCTACATTACTATTATTCTTCTCTTCCTTACTAGTTTCTATCTCTTCCCATTTATGACTATAACCTTGTTGCTTGTATCTTTCAATTTATATTGTTTTTGTTTCCTAGTACAATTTGATAGCTTATTAGTAACCTTGACTATCACTAAGTGTTGTATCTTTTTATACTTGATGAATATATTTTATTTTCCTTATGAGAGCATAAACACCAAAGACAAATTCCTTGTGTGTCCAATCACACTTGGCCAATAAAGAATTCTATTCTATTCTATTCTATTCTATTCTATTCTATTCTATTCTATTCTATTCTATTCTATTCTATTCTATTCTATTCTATTCTATTCTATTCTATTCTATTCTATTCTTTTTCCAAGCTATATCTCTCTTTCTCAGCCTAGTACAGAGAAGTTCCCTGAGGATGGGCTCCAGCACGAGTCCGAAAGCGGGAAAGACTAAACTTTCCCTAGGACCTCAAAACCATTTCTGCTTACTGTAGAAAACCAGATAATAAAAGGCTAAAGCTCTGTAACAAAAGAAATATTACCATCTCACTTTGCATAATATTTGCATCAGCTCTGAAGAATTCCTGGCGTATTAAAGCATTCAAAGCAGCTTAAATGCTTGTGTACCTCCTCAATGGCTGGAGACCTTCATTTCTTTGGATTAAAAACAAGATGAAGTTAAATAACCACCTATTCATAACTAGGATCATGAAATTGGAGTCAATGATGAGCTTGTGATGGCACAGCTGGAGGCCACGGAGTCAGAAAGTGCAAGGAGAAAGGGATAGAAATGGAGATGGCAGAGTTTAAGGAAAGGTGGGGGTCCTGGAGGGAAGAGAAAAAAAAGGGGTAAGGGAAAACAGAAACAACATTCTGTGTGAAAGGGGGCTCTTGCAAAACTCATTCGCTAAACTGACTCTTTCTGAACTGAACCGAGTTGGAATTTCACACAGAAGAACCAAAGATCTGGTAATGGAGGAAAATAGCAATTAATTAAGAGCAACTGAGTTGGGTATGACACTTCATAACCAAATGGACACATTCTTGTCCTCTCAAACCGCCTTTGGCAACAATCCATGACTCTTCAAAGGACATTTAAGTGAGATCTCAGATCCTATCGATCTATTTAGCCATTGTCTTTCTCTTCTACACTTCCCTCAATCTTGCCAATCCTACTTTTGTTCCTGGTCTTATCTAAAGTGTGAGTTTCTCCTTGCCCATTGTTATTTATTTCATCAAAGACTGATGGATCAGTTGTCCTAGCAGTCCGTGGAACTTTAAAAATTATCGATTCCGTAGTAATGAAGTATCTATAATGTTTCTGTCCTTCTTTCCCAGTGCCCAAGTTTCACAGTCATATAATATCATTCTGAGACCTAGTAATGTTTTTTGTCATCTAAATATCCTTATCCTTCCTAATCCTATCAATATTTACCATTGTCTTCCTCACTAGGTTCATCTCCTCCTTACTTTCTCCAGCACAGTCTCCATTGTTATCTTTCTGTATTGTCATTTTGCTGGTAAGGTTGAAACTGAGGTTAACAGTAACAGAGTTTGAATGGACCTTGGAAGTCATCTGGTCTAATCCCCTGCTCACGCAGGAGACCTATACTAGGGATTCGAACCGGTGAACTGCCGACCTTTTTGATCCACAAGCTCAGGTTCTTAGCCACTGAGCCACCTAGAGAAGTCAGATGGAGTTGAGCAAGTATGATTGAAGTCAACCTGCCAAGGAGAAAGAACTCCAAAAATCAAAATCAGAAAATGGCAGGCAAACCGCTTCCCTGTTATTCTTTTCATCCTCTCTTCTGATGAGTGGCATTTGTGGAAATGTCAGGCCCTTTAGCATACTAAGCTACAGTATATGCTGGGGAGCATATGGCTAGGATGAGGGAGAGAAGAACAAAAAGAACTGTCGACTTCTACAAATTATTTCTTCTAGCTTTCCATCCTTATCCCTTCTGGGTATGAGCCCAGAGGAGTTTCCAGTTGTCCACATTGCCAATCATTTGCCTGAACAATGAGATTGTGACATTGCAAGTTGGATAAGATTTAGAAGGAGAAGAGCAGAAGGAGAGAAAACTCCTTAATGGCTTAATTAAGGGGCCTGGTGGCTCAGCAGACTAAAGCATTGTGATTAACACCAGTTGTCTGCAATTACTGTAAGTTGGAATCTCCCCAGGCTCAAGGTTGGCTCAGCCTTCCATCCTTTCTAAGGTAGGTAAAATTGAGGACCCAGTTTGTGGGGGCAATAAGCTGACTTTGTATAAATATACAAAAGTATGAGGGCTATTGCTTAACGCATTGTAAGCCGCCCTGAGTCTCCGGAGAAGGGTGGCATATAAATCATTTTTTTTTAAAAAATTAACAATTTGCAGATTAATACAGTGGCCCACAATATCTACTCAAGATACATTGTTGTTGTTGTTGTTGTTGTTGTTGTTGTTGTTGTTGTTGTTAGTTGCAAAGTCATGTCCGATTCATCACAACCTCATGGACAACATTCCTCCAGGCCTTCCTGTCTTCTACCATCCTCTGGAGTCCATTTAAACTCACGCTGACTGCTTCAGTGACTCCATCCAGCCACCTCATTCTCTGTCATCCCCTTCTTCTTTTGTCCTCAATCTTTCCCATCATTAGGCTCTTCTCCAGGGAGTCCTTCCTTCTCATTAGGTGGCCAAAGGATTTGAGTTTCATATTTAGGATCTGGCCTTCTAAAGAGCAGTCAGGATTGATCTCCTCTAGGACTGACCAATTTGATTGTCTTGCAGTCCAAGGGACTCTCAGGAGTCTTCTCCAGCACCATAGTTCAAAGGCCTCAATTCTTTGATGCTCAGCCTTCCTTATGGGCCAACTTTCACAGCATTTCACAAGATGCATGGATCAGTATAAATCCAGCCAATGCCATGCTAGATCTATTAGAGATTATTCTGTTCTAATTCCTTAATTAACAATTTAAACAAAAACCAAACAGAAAATTTGTGGTTGTTACCTTATAGATTATGAACATAATGTCCTTTCTTGTTAAAACTAGTGTCAGCATATATTTTCCCTCTGCCTCTATCTTTATATGGTGTGAAACAGATGTCTGTTCTTTGGATTAGCACTTAATGAGAAAAATTTTTTAATTCTCCTAAGCTTGGATGTTTTATATTATTGTCTGTCTATCCCCACAGACACAATTTTGGCAAAGAAGAACGCATAAGCATAAAAAAATGAATGTGTTGGTTTTCCTGTGAAATCTTCTCAATGCATTTTTCTTATACATCTTCTCCTTACATTCGCTATATTTAAATGCAAGGAAGTGGTAACCTTTATTTTTAAAATGCAATTTCAGAAAATGTTCTCAAAAGAGAAGATCCCTTTTGCAAAGCATGGCATTTTAGTTCAGACCGCCCTTTCCCCCTTTTTTCCATACAGTCTACTTCTACTAATAAAAGAGTAACAGCAATAGCAATAGCATTTAGACTTATATACCGCTTCAAAGTGCTTTACAGCCCTCCCTAAGGGGTTTACAGAGTCAGCCTATGGCCCCCAACAATCTGGGTCCTCATTTTACCCACCTTGGAAGGATGGAAGGCTGAGTCAACCTTGAGCCTGATGAAATTCAAAGTGCCAAATTGCAGGCAGCTGGCAGTCAGAAGTAGCCTATAGTACTGCATTCTGACCACTGCGCCACCGTGGCTCTTAATGAAGAGTAGTAAAGAGTAATCAAAGTAAGTAAGACAGGGCTGTATCAAAATGAGATCATAATCAAAGAAACTTTTGTCAAGAAGCCCTAACACAGAAAAGGATATAACAAACTCCCTCAAAAAACACACAATCCATAAGTCTGAACCTTAATAGTTGTACCTCTACTAGATCCCCATTATAGGGTCACGTAGAGTAGACTAGATCCAGAAGATCACATTAGAGTCTTTAATACCATTGTTAAATACCATTGTTATTACTGGTCAGAAGAGTCATTAGAGGGCTGGGTCTGCCTATCCCTCTTCTCTATACACCTTGAATATCCCCAAACTAATATCAGATTATAAGGAGTTTTGGCTTTTAGATGTTACTTATTTACTTATTTAATCATTATATCTAAATACCTATGTATCTATATCTACCTCTACCCACAGGATTCAAGGTAGGGGGTGTATTACCTACAATAAAACAACAATTTTATAGAAATGGATAAAACAACAAGCTATTAGCCACTCAAAACAATAACATGATCTTAAAAAATAATAATAACTAGCACACTTAGACAAATAAAATTGTTTCCAGGGAACAATTGGACAGAATGTGTTGTACATAAGTTTGTCTTTGATCCTCATCAGGATTACTTGTGAAAACTGTGTAGTTAGAAAAGGTCTGGATACTTTCCTGTGAGGCATAATTCACCAGTCAATCTGTTCCTGTTTAAAACAAACAACCAAACAAACAAAAACTCAATTCGTCTTGATTTTTCAAGGAGCATCCATTACAATGACTTGCTCAATTACAGTCTCTACTTACTTGGAAGAAAGCACTTGGAAAATACAGTTGTTCTGACCTAGGCTTCCTTAGAAAGTATAAAGTACAATCTTAATTCCACAAAACCTTGTTTATTTCATTTACGGTCCGCAAGGCTTGATAAACAGAGGAAGGTTATCAACACCCACCTATCTCATGTGGAACGCTGCCAGAGAGCTAATTTCCAGACGCAGGGCAAGGCCAAACTTGGCAGAGTCACAAACAGAATTTTCAAATCTTGAATCGGCCAGATGAACTAATTGCTTCCTGCAAAAGCTCACGTCCTGTTTGCTCTTCTTTTATGTCTTATGGGAGGGGCCAATCATCTCCAAGCCTTACTCCCAAGTTGACCCTGTTTTCTTCATTGTTCTTGTCATCTGGCGGCTCTGAGCATGTGCACACTGGCAACAAGCTCCCGCTGTTCGACCCACTGGGTGCTTAGATCTGGCCCATGAGACTGCCCTGGAAACAACAAAGGATTGGCCCGCAGTGCCTCTGCCAGCGAAAACAGAGCTTGGGAGAGGCGGCATTTCACTGGCAGAGGGTTGCGGGAGGCTGTCACAGCTAAAAATGGAGATCAGGAGCTCGTTTTTGTTGCTCAGGCCATCACAGGCGCCTTCGACATGAGTGATGTCAAGCTGGCCATGCCCACCCTGGCCATGCCCATCCCCCCAAACACAACCCTGAAATTGAGTTTGACACCCCAGTTCGAATCTATACAGAAGAATCTAGTCAACTAACGTTGAATACTAAACTGGCACTAGAGAAGGGCCAATGGAATTCAAGAGGGAGTTGCGCCAGTTGTGGCAATGTAATGACTCTAGGCTGATGACTTGCTTAACTCCCGCCCCCACAGCCCTGCTTGCTCTTCTCCTACAACAACTTATTAAAACCCAATGTAACTTGCATATACTCTCTTGACTAAGGCTTATTTTTATCAGTGTTATCAATGGCTTGATCATCTTCTAAGGTCTCCCTTGATCATCTTTTAGGGTCTCCCTCCCTTTAAGCTTATCTATTGCCATCCTTTTCTCCAGTCATTTGGGAAGGCTGGACGTTTAAATTAATAAATAAGCTGACTTTCTCCAGATATTCAAAAGACGGTGGCTATTCTACCACACGGTGCTCTTGTGAATGGCAGATGATGTCGACAGATGGCCAGGCCCACGGATTTAGTCATCCATGGAAACACACTTGAGTTTTCTTCCCCACTTTACTTGCACAAAGCCAATCAACTCAGCTCCCCACCCCCACCCCAGTTTGCTCACAACCCCCTGGGGATGGCAACCCATAATTGGAGAACAGCAGTGATCCAAACTGTATTTAAGAATAGTGGAGAAAATATGCTCAGATGAGCCCCCATGAAGGTTATTGCATCTTGAACAAGCTTCCTGCTGAGAAAACTATGTGTATGTATTGGGAGGGGGGAGAAGCTCCTTTCTTGCAATGTGTTTAAAAAAAAACATTTGGCTTTATCAAAAAAAACCCTTGTTTTATGTGAAGTGTATAAGGCTGCTGTCATTTGAGCCCCATGTCTAATGTGTGTGTGTGTGTATACACACACACACGTTTCCCCAAAAATAAGACCCTGTCTTATATTTTTTTGAACCCTGAAATATGCGCTTGGCCTTATTTTCGAGGAGGTTTTATTATTTTGGGGTGTATGGAGCAAGACGGGACTCCTCTTGTCGTCTTACCTGATTTCCAGCTCTGTCTCCCTCACCCTAACCAGAGGAAATGGCGGGGACCAGCTGTGCATGTGTTTAAATATTTTTGGGAGGGCTTATTTTCAGGGGAGGGCTTATTATTCGGCGAGGTCTTATTTTATATATATGCGATTTATCCCTTTCATCATGTATTGTCTTCATAATCTGGCCTCTGCTTAATAGCAAAAACTCTCCTTTATTCAAACCCTGTCATGACACAGCATATAACTTTTATATACTGTTGTTGCTCTCTGGCCCCATCCAGTGGCCAGAGGGACAAATATACCCCAACATACGATCTTTATATTACTGTTGTTGCTCTCTAGCCCCATCTAGTGGCCAGAGAGACAAATACAAAGTATATTTTTTGAAGCTGACCCCGCGTCTTTATCCATCAGCCCACACTCTCAAAACAAGTGCATGCTAGGAAGCCAGAGTCCATTTCCTACAACATTTGGAGAAGGCAGAAGCAGAAAGAAGAATCCATCTTAATCTGTGGCACATGGTCGTCCAAGGACAAACCCACATCCCAGACATAGAGAATCGCTGGTGAGATTTAGATTGCTTGTATTTATTAACTGTTATGTTCAGCAGTAACTCAATACTGTCTATCTTGTATTTGGTTCTCATTGTATATATCCCTATTTTCCCCAGTTTCACCATATCCTGTTCTTTCAATAAAGCATTCAGATCTATGCACACAGTCTGTTTTATTGGAGGATATGTAGGCTTATCTGCATGTCGAGCTGCACACAGACTAACATGTAGTGAAGGCAGAACAATCCCATTACAGCTACAGTTGATCAGCAGCCTAGAATGTAGATGGCCAACGGTTAAGCCATGAGGATCTACCTACCAAATTGCCTTCATTGCTTTGTTGTTTGCCGTATTTCACCCACCTCCGTCTCAAGCAACTGAAAACTTTTCCAAAAAGTAACCATGGGACACGAAGGGGTAAGGGGGGAGGACCCAATCTACTTACATGTAATGTAAGTGAGGATTCTTATCAAACGCTCGCGGCTGGATGCTTCGGAGCCCTGAGTTCGTGATTGTCCTGCAAAGAGATGCAAAAGGACAGTAAAAGCAACCCATAAAGAAAGAAAGAAGCAGTGAAAGTCAGGCATTCAGAGATCTCACGTAATATTGAATCAGAAGAGATAATTGGAAGACTATCCTGCCAGCCCGAATCTACAGACCTTTAAAACATCCCCCTTCATTGGGGAACGAATCTGTCAAGATCGTTTTTTCTCAGTACCAGGGCAGCCAAATATGTCAACTACAATTATTTGAATTTCAGTTTCTTTTTTGAGTAACTTTTCCACTAAAATTCAAAAGCATTTAGTGCACATTTGTGCAAACGTGCCTCTCTCTTTTTTTGGCAATTCAGCCTAAGGTACACAGATTTTTAAAGCATTTAAGAAGATTTTAAAGCATGTAATACACTTTTATGAATGTCTGTCTGCCTCTCTCTTTCTCTCTCTCTCCCTCCCTCCCTCCCCCTCTCTCTCATCTATCTATCTCTCATTTCTCATATCTCTCTCTCTCTCTCATCTATCTACTATATCTCTCTCTGTCTCTCATCTCTCTCTCTCATCTCTCTCTCTATGTATCTCTCTGTCATCTCTCCCTCCCTCCCTCTCCCTCTCCTATCTATCTATATCTATCTATCTATCTATCTATCTATCTATCTATCTATCTATCTATCTATCTATCATCTCTCTCTATCATCTCTCTAAAGGTGTTGGTTATCACCTTTAAAGCATTCCATGGCATCGGACCGGGTTACCTTCGAGACCATCTCCTGCCACCAGTAGCCTCCCACCGGCCAGTCCGCTCCCACAGAGAGGGTCTCCTCAGGGTGCCATCGGCTAAATTATGTCGGCTGGCGACACCCAGGGGGAGGGCCTTCTCTGTGGGAGCTCCTACTCTCTGGAATGAACTGCCCCCAGAATTACGTAAGATCACTGACCTCCGTGTATTCTGCTGTGCCCTCAAAACTTTTTTGTTCCGCCAGGCCACGCTATTGATGTGAAGATTTTTAAATTGGTTTTAATCTGAGATTTTTAAATTTGGGGTTTTATATTGAGCCAAATTATCTAATATTTTTAATTTTTAAATTATTGTTTTTCTTGTGCTTTTAATTAGGCTGTGCACCGCCCTGAGTCCTTCGGGAGAGGGACAGTATAGAAATAAAATTATTATTATTATTATTATTATTATTATTATTATTATTATTATTATTATTATTATTATTATTATCTCTCCCTCCCTCTCTCATCTATCTCTCATCTCTCATCCATCTATCATCTATCTATCTATCTATCTTCTCTCTCTCTCATCTATCTCTCTATCATATCTCTCTCTCCCTCCCTCCCCCTCTCTCTCATCTATCTCTCATCTATCTATCTATCTATCTATCTATCTATCTATCTATCTATCTCTCATCTATCTCTCTATCATATCACACTATCATATCCTATCTCTCTCTTTCTCCCTCCCTCCCTCTCTTTCTCTCTCTCTCTCTCTCTCCAGAGAGAGGAAAAGAAATCCCCTCAGAGGATAAGATACAGCAGGAGGCTGTCCCATGATTAATTTAGCCTCAATGTGTATCATTTCCACAATTCCAAATGTGGGGAGAATACCAGCCAATTTTGCATAGCTATTTTAAGGATTTCCAAGGCAAAATGTAGCATTTCGTCTGCCTACGGCATTAGTTCAATGCTTTTTGACAGCTTTAGTCTCAAACAAATGAAGCATATATCAAAGTCAGATCATCAGCTCATTAACCCTCAGAATGCTCTACAACTTGAGTTGGTAAAATGGGATACCAACCAGATGTTGTTCAGTTACAACTCCCAGCATCCCTTGCCATTTGTCCTGCTTTCTATGGATCCTGGAAGTTTCTAGAACAGTAATATTTGCCATTTCATAAAGTGACTATCTCTAGTCTGCTCTAGATAGCAAACTAACCATCTCTGCCTTAACTGGAGCTGCTACTAAAAATTAAACCAGAGAATGGATGGGTGGGAAAATGGAAACCACGTCGATTCTCTAAATTAAATCAGATTTCTAAGCTACATTCAGCAACTTGAAGTGAATTGTCAAATCAAGCCGAAGACCTCTATATTTACGTTTAAACAATTTAAAATCTTCTCCTTTAATCAGTTTGGAAGTCTGAATCAGATTGATTCAAAGGGATGAGTCAAATTGGAGTCCAAAGCCAATCAATTTTCTGAATCAATGTGGAGGTCTGAATCAGATTATAGATCTAAATCAAATCCATGTTTCAGACAGGGGTTTATTTGTTTCTTTGCCTGTCTTCTATGTCTCTAGCAGGACTTCTGTAAGGCCAAAGGAGCATTCTGTTATTGAGCGACAGCTCGTTCCCAAGCAACCAAAAATTGCAACCAGTGACCGAACATCTTGATGGAAAATGAATATCAATCCGTGCCCAGCATCCAAGTACTACTTTCCATCTCTCCATCATTTTCTTATGGCTTATAGCAACTTACAACTTGATTTATCATTGAAAATACATACCTTATCTCTTTAGAGATACACACACACAAACACTGTATATATACTGTACATATACCTATATATTCTGAAAGTCTAAAATCCTTGTGAACTAATTTCAGCAAATAAAATAATAAAATAAAATATGTCACCCTCCTTTTTTTTAAAGTACATGTTTATTTAAGTGTTGTTGTTTCATTTATCCACTGGATTTCTACTTCCAATTAATAATACTAATATATAATAAAATACTTGCAACGAACAGGGAACTCCATATGGCCTACCTCTTTATAATTTTTTAACTAGGCCATAAAAAAAATGGAAAGGTAATCACAGCAACAACAATCCAATAAGAGCCTCAAATATGATAAAATTAACACTGTTATCAGAAGTAAAACAACAAGATCCAGCTAAAAGTCTAAATTGTGGCTTGCACACTGAAAGTAACAATAACAGAGTTGGAAGGGACCTTGGAGGTCATCTAGTCAAACCCCCTGCTCACACAGGAGACCTCTCACCTTCTTAAAGGTCTCATGCTCTACCAAACAAATTAATTCTCCTAGGTTGCCATTTTCAAAGGGAACTTTTCTGACAGAATGACTCGTAAAACATAAATGTGTTTCTGATTGTTCCTAACACAATGAATATGCTTTGTAAGAGTCTCAGTTATTACGTTTTATCTTCTCTTCCTGTAAGGGAAGATTTCTACATCTATTCCTTTGATTTTTGTTTTAAAAAATCCTTCACCAGCAGAAACACAAGAGACACAATCACAACTCCAGCACTAAATTTAGAGACATTCTGAGCAAGGCACTTTCCATGCACACTTGGATAAATTCCACAGAGGACATTTGCTTCTCGGGAGTTAGTTGCTTTTGTTGTTGTTGTTGTTTTTCACTTGTGGGGAGATGCAGCTACCGTAGGATTTGCTTTCTTGACGGAAGGTGTTTCAACAAATTTAAATCCCTGAGAAACATTTAGAACTGCAGATCCATGACAAATCTCTGAAGGTGGAGTCTACAGATTAGTGAGTCTAACTGCAGCTGGGATTAGATGACCAAAGAAATTAGAATCTCAGTTCATTTCATGTAGCCAGTAATTCTGATAATTCTTTCTGTGGAGAATTTGTAATTTTGGTTTAGACTTGTGTGATTGGACAGAACTGTTTGCTTCTTGTAGACCATCTTGTTTCGTTGGTCTTTGGTGGACCATTGACTAGCTAACCTACCTTCAAATCACCTGCCCTGAAATGCATATGGAACTTTATAAACCCCTCTAAAACAGGGGTCTCCACACCTGGCAGCTTTAAGACATGTAGACTTCAACCCCCTGAATTCCTCAGCCAGCTTTTGGGAGTTGAAATTCCACATGTCTTCAAATTGCCAAGGATGGAGACCCCTTCTATAAAACATAGCTGGGAATCCATGTCCATACTGAGCATGATGATGTGACTCAACCTGTTATCAATTTCAGGTTTATCAATTTCAAGTTCCTACTCTGAGAACTTCCATTCCAGAACCAAATTTAATTGCTCACCTATTCAGGTTGGCTTATTTGGTGTGAGAAAATGCCACTTCAGAAAAAGCTCAACTCTCTTTGTGAAACCCATGATGCCACTTTATTTCAGAAAATGACAGAAGGAGGCCAAATGGTGGGTGAATGTACATTTTGCAATTCAGTGAAATACTTCTAAATCCAAGTTTAACCGTGCATATTGAACGACAAGAATATTTGGTCTTAAGCCCAATGGGTATGTAAAATATTCATACCAGAAACATACTTTACCTATGATTTCTGATGATAGTGTAGAAGAACAGACCTGGTCAAGCTTTGCTTGTTCTCTCAAAACAAGGTAAGGATGATGCAAAGATACTCATTAAACAATACACAATACTCACAATCTCTGGAGTCCTGTGTACAGCTCCATGTCTACGGCATGTAAAGTCTGCAAATTCTTCCAATATTCTATGTATCTAGAGGGAGATAATTGGGTGGGGAGGAAAGAAGGTGACTTTAATACAAAAATACAGTGTATTAATTTTCAAAGGAACCATCTATGGAGATTCTCAGCAACTCAGGTCATGGTTGTCCCAAAGATGCTTTTTCAAGAGACAAATGGACTTCCTTGTTTTTCTCTGAAGAGAAAAACTTCTCATTCAAGAAGCTTCTTGAGCTGAAAAAGTTTCTTGGATGAGAAGCTAAATGCCTTCAAAGGAAAAAAAAAAAAACCCAGGAAGTCCAGTTGCCTCTTGAAAAAAATTTCAGAGGAGCCACTGACCACGCAGTAGAACCAGTGATGGAAAAAGCACTGACAATCTCTGAAGTTGGTGGCTTTCATCAGGATTTCAACTGGCTCTTTACAATGCCAAATCCATGCACCATATAATTTTATGATGCTTGGATCTGGTATAGGTGAGACAAATTTGGCAACACAGCAAGCAAACCTTGATATGACATAAAATAATGATAGGGGACTTCCTAAGTAGGAAGAATTACTCAAATTGTTATTTTTACTGATCATATTAAATGGATACAATTTAAACCATTCAACATTGCTTTGCACGTAAACTAAGTACAGGTAGGATTCCAGTATTTAGTCTATTAATTGTTGGGAGTAAACAGAGCAAAACATTTAGTGAAAAGAATGCTTCCGATTAATTGATATATTCAGCAGATGTATTTCCTTCAATTATCTCCTATAGAATAGAATAGAATAGAATAGAATAGAATAGAATAGAATAGAATAGAATAGAATAGAATAGAATAGAATAGAATAGAATAGAATAGAATTCTTTATTGGCCAAGTGTGATTGGACACACAAGGAATTTGTCTTTGGGGCATGTGCTCTCAATGTACATAGGAGAATAAAATATATTCATTAAGAATCATAAGGTACAACACTTAATGATAATCTTATGATAATCATAAATTATAAGCAATCAGGAAATAATCAATATCTATAAATTGTAAGGATACAAGCAACAAAGTTACAGTCATGCAGTCACAAGTGGAAGGAGATAGATGGTGGAAATGATGAGAAGATTAATAGTTATGCAGACTTAGTAAATAGTTTGACAGTGTTGAGGGAATTATTTGTTTAGCAGAGTGATGGAGTTTGGGAAAAAACTGTTCTTGTGTCTTGTTGTTCTGGGGTGCAGTGCTCTATAGTGCCGTTTTGAGGGTAGAAGTTGAAACAATTTATGTCCATGATGCAAGGGGTCTGTAAATATTTTCACAGCTGTGGTTCTCAATCTTTTCTTCACCAGGGGCCCCCTTTAAATTCCTTTTGTGGCCACGGACCCCCAAGATCTAATTCAAGATTTAAACAATAACATAGATATCCTGTGATGTTATCATGGACCACAGGTTGAAAACCACTGTAGTACAGTATCTTCAAGAGGCAGATAAATAAGGAACCATACCTCTTCCACAGAAAAGCCTCCAGTGTGAAGTAAACAATCCCCTAAACACAAAAATATATATTTTTTCTTCAAAAGTACCATTTTCTTTCTTAGGCATAGTCATTTTTAAAAAAAAAAACACAAAAGACCCTTTCCCCTACCCCTTATTTAACCAATTCACTAAAGAAAACCTAGCTAATAAATCAATTTTGTCATTATTAATTAATCAAGAGCTCTTGTTGCTCAAACCAAGAGAGGAAAAAGATTAAAAAACGTGTCCTGTAAGTTTCTGCAGTGTTTAAATCTTCATAAAATATTCTTTTCATAATAATAATTTACAAAAAAAGAACCTGCCCAGAGGAAAAATGATGGCAAATTCTACTCAGATCAGCATTGGACGCTTCAAAGAGCTAAACCAACCAATCAGGACTGTTGTATAATAGCTTGGGGCCTGTTTGAACGTGTAACTGTATTTGGGGGGGGTGAACTGTACATTTCAGTGAGCACACTACTGAAGTGGCATCAGCTTTCTGAGCAGTGGTGAAATTCACGTTTTTTTACTACCGGTTCTGTGGGCATGGCTTGGTGGGCGTGGCTTGGTGGCCATGACAGGGGAAGGATACTGCAAAATCCCCATTCCCTCCCCACTCCTGGGGGAAGGATACTGCAAAATCTCCATTCCCACCCCACTCTGGGGCTAGCCAGAGGTGGTATTTGCCGGTTCTCCAAAGTACTCAAAATTTCCACTACCGGTTCTCCAGAACCTGTCAGAACCTGCTGGATTTCACCCCCGTTTCTGAGATACTTCAAACTGTGTCTATTCTTTTTATTGGACACTTTTAAAGTATTTGCACCCTGCTGTTTTCAAAATGGTTGCCCGAGACAGTTTCCAATTAAAGGCACACAATACAAAATATAGATATGCCACAACCAACTAACGTACAGCAAAATCACAACAAGCTATATTAACCGGAGGAGAAACTAAATTAAAACAACAACAACAACAACAAAATAACCTCTGACACTGAAAACAGAAATAATGTTTTGGATAATTTAGACATACAATTTCAGCACAGGGGTATATGCAAACAAACAAACAAACTTTATTGTCATTGTATGTATACACATACAACGAAATTTACTTGACACCCAAAGACCAGGTCCCACACACATAATTCCCAGCACACTCCCACCCACCACAATTCCCCACCCCTAAACCACCCAAACATCTACACAACAGATCAAGTAATACTGTGCAACAGTTCACTTTAGTATAAAATGTAGCGTTCATGATCAGGAAACATATTAAAAATGCTTTGACTAGGCATTGCCACTGAGACCCAGGAAAGCCCCATTTTTCTATTGCTGCCTAACCTGTAGCAATATTCCCTCAACCAGAGAATTTCTTCCTAAACCGAAGAATTTGGGGAGTTGAAAGTACAGGACATTCAACTGAAGATAGTGATTTTAGATTCGCAGTTCGGTTACAGTATGACAGCCAGAAGAAATATGTGCCATTCTAAAAGTATATGTAAGCCTTAGGATCCATTTCTAGACTCCTTACTCAGATGGGTTTCAGGACATGATACTATTCACCAAAATATTACGGATAATAAGTTTTTGATGGCTTCATCCTCCAAGGATCTGCCAACTCCATTTGGAAGGTAACCAAATTCCAATTTGCAATCCCCATTACTTTGTTGTTTTGTCTTTTTTAAATCACACATCGGAATAATAGATTAACAGAATAACAGGGTTGGAAGGGACCCTGGAGGTCTTCTAGTCCAACCCCTTGCTATACCAGTGATGGCTAACCTTTTCCGGACTGAGTGCTCAAAGCATGCGCGCATGCACGGCCAAACCCCCAAAATGCAATGCGTAGGTGCCCCCTGCACACACCCTGCCCCCCCCACACGTGTGCTCCCTCATTGCATGTGTGCAGCCCCCCCAAACGTGTGAGCGGTCCCACCCACGTGAACCATCCCCCATGAATGCGTGCATGCCCCCCCATGCATGCGTGAGTGCCCCCCACATGCCTTGCCTCCCCCCATGCACAGCAGAGACCCAACGACCAGCTGGCTGGCAAGAGGCGCACGCAGAGGCATGCATGCATGCATGGCAGAGCTGAATTGGGGCAATGGCTCGTGTGCCCAGAGAGAGGGCGCTGCCTGCCACCTGTGGCATGCATGCCACAGGTTCGCCATCACAGTCCTATACCATTCCAGACAACTGACTGTCCAATCACTTCTTCAAAACCTCCAGTGATGGAGCCCTCACATCTTCCGGAGGCAAGCCATTCCACTGATTAATTGTTCTCACTGTCAGGAAATTTCTCCTTAATTTGAATTTGAATCGCTCCTTGATAAGCTTTCCACACGTAACTTCTTGTCCTGCCCTCAGGTGCCTTGGAGTTTGTCAACCTCCTGTTCTCTCTGATAGCCATCTCAAATATTGTAAGACTGCTATCACGTAACTCCTAGACCTTCTCTTCATTAGGCTAGACATAGCCAGGTCATCGTACAATCCCCTCATCATCTTTGTTGCTCTTTTCTGCACACTTTCTAGAACAGGGGTGTCAAACTCAAGGCCCGTGGGCCAGATCTGGCCCTCGGGGTGCTTAGATCTGGCCCACGGGGCAGATCTGGAAACAGCAAAGGACTGGCCCATGATGCCTCTGCCAGTGAAAATGGAGCTCAGGAGGACCCATTTTCAATGGCAGAGGGTTGCAGGAGGCCATCGCAGCCGAAAACGGAGCTCGGGAGTCCATTTTTGCTGGCAGAGCCCTCAGGCCACCACAGGCACCCCTGACATTAGTGACCTCGAGCTGGCCATGCCCACCTTGGTCATGCCCAACCTGCCCCACCCCCCCAGGTCAAACACAGCCCTGATGCGTCCCTCAATGAAATCGAGTTTGACACCCGTGTTCTAGAGTCTCAATATCTTTTTTTTTTTTTGTATCGTGGTGACCAAAACTGGGTGCAGTATTCTAAGTGTGGTCTTACCAGTGCAGTATAAAGAACTAACACTTCATGTGATCTTGATACCATCGCTCTGTTTGATACAGTATAGGACTGCATTGGTTGCATCAGTCAAGTTCAATGTTCATGTGCAAATGTTGTGCCATGAGAAAGAAGGATTACATTCGTTTTCTGATCTAAGCTCAGCATCCTCACCATTTTATAAGTCGCGATCACCTCTCCCACTATCTCACTTCACTATATAGTTGGGTTTTTTTTTTTAATGATGGCTTTGTGAGTTTGAATAATTGTGCAACTGACGAGAGTTCCAATTGAAGCCTCGTTTGTATTAAGTGAAATGTTCATGTTCTAGGTCAAGACATTTTAAACAATCATTTCCCAAATCCATGTCATTGCTGTGTACTCACTAATTGCTGTACTCTGTTCTCCATTCTCTTAATTTCTTAACAAAAAGAATATTCAAAATAAATAAATAATAAATCTGGATGCTGTACATACCATTCTACAATGTCTTTGTGATTAATGAAACTTAATTAACCCTAGTATTTTAATTTCTGTATACAACTCTCCCAAATGGATATGGTTGCATGTACATTTTGTATGCAAGATTTCTACCTGTGCATCAATTTCATATAAGGATTCCCAACTGGCATTGGAAACGATTAAAAATATTACAGATGTATTGTGCACAACCCCTAGGCACAAGACCACATCACTGTAAGTCCAATTTTTTTGCAGCTCCAATTCCTCACCCCCTTTTCACAAAGTGGAGAAGTGTTTTCACAGGAGATCTGCAGCCGTAACATATGTAAGCATCCATTTTCTATGTCCAATTATGCTAGAGCATAGATGTGTTCTTCAAACATCAATGTAATGGCAACAATTATTTTAAATGTGTCTTTATTGTATCAGTCTCTATGAGCCCAGGGTATTCTGACAGACATGTCATAAAAGAAGGACAACTGAAACACGTCTGTCACATCTGACACATTTCAATGAAACCTATTAGTAGATAATAAAGCTAGGCTAACATCTGCAGAAAGACTGCAGTGTTAGGTTTAACAATGCAATGAGGAAAAACAATGCAAGCAAAATTGCTACAAACAGCTGTCTCCATCTCGGCGTAATTTCATTTTCACACACTCAGGACTACCCAAAAACATACAGATTTTCTTTCTTTTTTCTTTTTTTTAAAAAATCAAAATGGCAAACATTACCCAAAGATTGTCATGCTTTCAACATTTCATTCAGTTTTTAATATCAAGGAAATGGATATAAATGCTATAAATAAGAGGCTGGTGGTGCAGTAGACTAAACTACTGTTAAAGTAGTATTTAGCTGCCAGAGGCCTGCAATTACTGCAAGTTCAAATCTCACCAGGCTCAAGATTGACTCAGCCTTCCATCCTTCCCAGGAAGGTAAAATGAGGACCCAGTTTGTGGGAGCAATAAGCTGACTTTGTATAAAATAGAACACCGCTTAGGGGGGCCCAAAAAGCCCTACTAAGCAGGTATATACAAAAGTATGAAGGCTACTGCTTAAAAGCATTGTAAGCCGCCCAGAGATTTATATTTATATAATATATTTGATTTATATGCCGCCCTCCAGAGAAGGGCGGCATATAAATCAAAGAAAGAAAGAAAGAAAGAAAGAAAGAAAGAAAGAAAGAAAGAAAGAAAGAAAGAAAGAAAGAAAGAAAGACACTGTAAAGTCCTAAACTGAATCTATTAAACACAGGCAGTACATGTAAGGTAAAGGTTCCCCTCGCACATATGTGCTAGTCGTTCCCAACTCTAGGGGGCAGTGCTCATCTCTGTTTCCGATCCAAAGAGCCAGCGCTGTGTGAAGACGTCTCCGTGGTCATGTGGCTGGCATGACTAAATGCCAAAGGCACACGGAATGCTCTTCCCTTCCCACGAAAGGTGCTCCCTATTTTTCTACTCGCATTTTTTACGTGCTTTCGAACTGCTAGGTTGGCAGAAACTGGGACAAGTAACGGGAGCTCACTCCATTACGCGGCGCTAGGGATTCGAACCGCTGAACTGCCGGCCTGTCAATCGACATCTTTCTTAGCCAGGGATCCTGCAAAGGAGAATACACTCCTTTTACTCAAGGATCTTTGCTGCATTTGGATTGCAGGCGTGCTGGATTCCAACTATTAAGTGGCATGCAAATGCAACATAATTGAAAGAGGAGAGGTGTGCTAGGTGCTATTATCTTGCAGGGTAACAAGAAAATTGATTTGTTACCCAGGCATATTACATCTAGGGATCCAATCGAAAGCATTTGCCTTCAGTGATTCAGTACGTTTAGCATGTTGATTTAACAAAAAAAGACGATGAATAAATGAATTCAGAGCAAGAGAATGAAGGCATAATAGGAACCTGGTTTCTCAAAATATCTGCCACAAAGGACTCACCTCTGTGCCTCTCCCCATTGCTTCCAGCAATTGTCAGTCACTTAGAAGAACTGAGACTGATTGGTGCTTAGGAAGCTGATGGGCTCCATAGCTTTCCGTTGAAGCCCACTTCAGCTAGGCTGCCCCTCCTGCACGCAGCTCTAAGAAACTGCAGCCAACAGAAATGCAAGAGTAACAGAGCAACTCTCAAATCATCAGGCAGCATTTAAAACGGCAAAGCAAGCCACCCACACAAGATATAACGGGGGAGTATGAAGCTTTCTACTGGTTGAGCTAATAATTCATAATGCACCTTATGTAATGTTCACAAGCAATTCCTTTTACAAACAACATCAAAAGATTGATTAGTTCCTAGATATTAATTTAACTCCTGCCTTTGTAATTAAACTAAAACTCCCGTTTTACGACCCTGTAATGCCTTAATTCAGGATAGAGTCTGGATGGAACTGAGCGTTTACTGGATGGATGCCCTTCCTGACACCTATGGGGAGTTCACAGCAGGTATTTTTTCTTTGTGCCCTAGAAAAGAGAAACATCTGCTGCTATTTAGGATTGAACTCAACCTTCCAAGTGAAAAAGGAGTGTCTTCACCAGTTTTGGTCACCACGCTATAAAAAAGATGTTGAGACTCTAGAAAGAGTGAAGAGAAGAGCAACCAAGATGATTAGGGGACTGGAGGCTAAAACATTTGATGAACAATTACAGGAACTGGACACAGCTAATCTAGTGAAGAGAAGGACCAGGGGAGACATGATAGCAGTCTTCCAATATTTGAGCAGCTACCACAGAGAGGAGAGGGTCAAGCTATTTTTTCTGACCTAAGCTTCCTTAGAAAGCATGAAGCAAAAAATCCCAGTAAAAACTCTTTTCTTAACATGACTGTGAATTGCCTTCATTCAGTCAACAAGGCTTTGGCAAACAGTCTTTCAGAGGAATGTTTATCAACCCCCACCTTATCTCACTTGGAATACTGCCAGAGAACCAAATTCCAAATGCAGAGCAAGGCCAAAGTTGGCACCAAGTCTATTAGAGTCACGAACAGAACTTTCCCATCTTGAAACAAGATGAACTAATTGCGTCCTGCAAAAGCCCACATCCCATTCACTCCTCCTTCATGTCCTAAGGAAGGGACCAATCATCTCCAAAGTGTGGCCTTACTCCCAAGTCTACCCTGCTTTCTTAATTGTTCTTGTCTTCTGGCAACTCTGCGCATGGACACTCTGGGAACGGGCTCCAGCTGTCCCTCTGCCTCACTGCTGTCTAACTCTCTCTCTGCCTTTGATGCAGAGCCCTCATCTGAGCTTTCCCCAGCCCCCAGGACTGGCCCAAATTCCTCCCCAACCTCCTCACTGTCCGACTCTGCTGCCAGCTCCACTGGCCACTGACAGGCCACAACCCTATTTTCCAAAGCACCTGAAGACCAGACAAGGAATAACGGTTGGAAACCAAACAAGGAGAGATTCAACCTGGAAATAAGGAGAAATTTTCTGACAGTGAGAGCAATCAACCCATGGACCAGAAGTTGCCATCAGAAGTTGTGGGAGTTTCAAATCACCGGAAGCTTTCAAGAAGAGACTGGATTGCCATCTGTCAAAAATGGTGTAGGGTCTGCTTGGGTGGGGGGTTGGACTAGATGACCTACAGGGTCCCTTCCAACTCTGTTCATCTGTATCTACCACTAGGCCACCACGCTGCTCGCCTTTGCAATTAAACTATTGTTGAGAAATCTTTAATTGATGCACATAACACACCCAGAGTTAAAATGGTATAAAGTGATCCCTGTTCCTTAGAGATTTAACTTATTTCTTATGGTGTGAAGTTTCATGGACTGCAATCCTTTTCTTCCAATGCATTAGTCACTAAATAAACACATTAGTCACTAAAATGAAACAAGACTTGTTAAAGGTACTGAGTGCCACAGATTAATATCAATATTCTTCTGAACTTGAGTTTCCAGGGTTCTGAAAGCTATTATCTCATGCTCACTTAACAGGAAATCACCTCCATGGAATGCTTCTGATTAAATATTCATTAAATCATGATGCTATTTCAGTGCTGCATTTGTTTATTTAGAGTACTTAAGAGAAATAGAAGTCAACGTAACCATAGCAGACCATGATTAAAAGATACCCCCGTTGTGATACTCCTTAGTAATTCAACACGTTTTGTATCAATATGGAACAAAACATTCACTTAAAAGAATGTTTGATTGGAGATCATTGTGGATTATCAGATTTTTTTAAAAAAATACTTCAGCTAAGGGAGCAAGTTTTACTCCCATCTTAGTTGAAAACTGAAGTGAACAAAGTGCCTTAAACAAAGCAATATATTATAATAAGATTAGAGCTCAGGGGGACAATATCTAAATCTCCATCCTCTGAATCACACAGGTTCTATTTGATCAGTCGGTCACCTATACTCAGATCCCAAAGGCAGGGGTGAAATCCAGCAGGTTCTGACAGGTTCTGGAGAACCAGTAGTGGAAATTTTGAGTAGTTCAGAGAACTGGCAAATTCCACTTCTTGCTGGCCCCAGAGTGGGGTAGGAATGGAGATTTTGCAGTATCCTTCCCCTGGAGTGGGGTAGGAATGGAGATTTTGCAGTATCCTTCCCCCCCATGCCCACCAAGCCACGCCCACCAAGCCACACCACACCCACCAAGCCATGCCCACAGAACCAGTGGTAAAAAAATGTGGATTTCACCACTGCCCAAAGGTGCCAAGGACTGCTGTGGTGATCAGTTAAGCAAAATATGCTACTTGCAAGTAAAGGGATAATTTTGCTGAAGTCTAACCCTGACGGATGAGAAATTATTCACCCGCTGTTAAGAAATATGGATTTTTTTTTTGCTTTTGTTTTACCAGATTGCAGAAAGAAAACAAAAAGAGAGCAACTCAACTGCTGAATTATCTGAATTAGATGATCTTTCTTAAGCTTTTCACTAAATTAGTGGATCTAGGATGAAGCTGTAGGTAGTAAGTTATAGAACACGTGGGGATTCTCTCAGGCCTTGAGATAGGGTGGTTGCTGAGCTCCTGTGGGATTTTCTTTTGGATGTATATGAACTGAGATGATGATAGACGATTGATAGATGATAGACAGACAAACAGGCTAGACAGATGAGATAGAAGACATAGAGATAGATACATATATGAAGATAGGCAGAGAGAGAGAGAGAGACATAATATGCCATGTTGCAACTGTATGGATGGTTTCATGAACTGAGATGGACAGCTATAGAAATAAATATTAGAGAGAGAGAGAGAGAGAGAGAGAGAGAGAGAGAGAGAGAGAGAGAGAGAGAGAGAGAGAGAGAGAGAGAGATGATGGACGGACAGACAGGCAGGATAGACAGATGAGATAGAAGAGAGAGAGGTAGAAGAGAGAGGGAGGGAGGGAGAAAGACAGAGATTTAGACTAGAAAAGACCAGGATTCCAAACCAAGGTGAGTTTTTTGTTCAAACCACAATAAACTAAACATGTTGCCACAGCTGATGACATCCATGGGAATGTATGTATAGTGTTTTATAAAGCCAGAGAGAAAGTTTCCAGCCCCTCGTTGTCCAGAAGCAGCCAACTTTAAGCTCCATTTTTTTCCCTACTAATCAAGATTGCCTTTTTAAACCTTTCAAACCCCCAGCACCCAAGGAGTCAATTATTGATGGAATCCCAATGCTGGATAGAACCATGCCTAGCTGTTTCATGCCATTGTAAAACAACTGTATTGTCAAATGGTTACAGTCAGGGGTGAAATCCAACAGGTTCTGACAGGTTCTGGAGAACCGGTACCGGAAATTCTGAGCAATTCGGAGAACCGGCAAATACCACCTCTGGCTGGCCCCAGAGTGGGCTGGGAATGGAAATTTTGCAATATCCTTCCCCCAGTAGGGGGGAGGGAATGGGGATTTTGCAGTATCCTTCCCCTGCCATGTCCACCAAGCCACACCCGCCAAGCCACGCCCATCACGCCACGCCCACAGAACCGGTAGTAAAAAAAATTGGATTTCACCGCTGGTTACAGTGCAGAGTTAGAACGCTGCACCCATCACTCACAACCGATCCCCTCCCCGCCGCCATTTAAACCCCACAGATACGGTAAACTCTATTTACAGAGCCAGACACATTTTTAATTAACGCAACAAGGATAAACTCCAAGCTCTTCCTTACCGAAACTTGTAACATCTGTGCTGGCTGAAATTGTAGCTAAAAAGTCGTTTAATGATATGCCTCGTCTAAAACAAGCTTGCTGCAGTTGTTACCTTTTTGTAACAACTTCAGCATTAGAGGATCAAAAGAAAAGACACCAAGCCAGACACTTCCCCCCCCCCACCTCCCTTTATAACAACTTGTTTATACTGGGTTTCCTCCTCGTGTTATAAACCTGACAGCTGAAATGCTTGTTTTACACAGGTTAATATGGCCCATATGTTACTGCTTCTGCTGAGCTGGCTTCCCTTTTTTCCTCTTTTCAGATCCATTTTCCTTGGTGAGTCGAAGTCAAAAAAACCAGAGGTCTGTGCAGCTTAGGGACCAGGGAACAAGAGTAAAGGCTGTTGCAAGGAATAAATGAGCAGCACCTGGCAAATTCCGTCAGATCAAGATGGCTGCAGGCCATTTGTTCCAATCCGATGCTCCAAAACAGCAATCCCTTTGCAAACATTGCCTCAGTGTGAAATGCCAAAGAGAGCCCTTTTGCACACCGATGTGGAACAAATAGTAAATTAAGAGCAGTCCATGTTGGGACAAATAATCTGAACTCCCCATTCATGCTGCTGGGAGTTAGCATGCAGAAATCCAACCGACAGGCTAAATTACCACTCCGCTGTTTCTAACTTGGCATGGATGCAATCCAAACCTTCCCGTAAACCTATTTGTTTCGCCTCTGAGAAGCCCGTATGAGCTTTCCCCATTGCCACTTTTTCCCCCCCTTAATTTTTCAAGGTAGCAAAGAGAGGAAACATCCAATATTGCCAAAAGCAGTGCCTGCGTTTAAGGGCAACTGTATCTTCCAGCGTGGCTTTTCTGATTTGAAGAGAAGTTAGGGGAAAGACAGGATTAAGTGGTGGAGAAATTTAGGCATTATAGTGGAATATGTTCTATTGCACACCTAAAAATCCTAATTCTGGGCTCAGCTATCTTCAGTTAACCACAGTAATCTTCATCATCATCATCATCATCATCATCAAGTCTTTGTTCGATCATAGACCGACATGTAGAATACTGTATTCTGATGATAAGTCTGTGCTGAGGGATGACCACGACACAGAGAAAGAGGACACCAGCCATAAAGGGCATTTTAAACATAATAAATATTTTGAATTCTACCTGGAAACCAACAGGCAACTCATGCATTTCCCACAGTCCCCAGAGCCCAACCTTCTGTGTTTTTGTTTTTTTTTAAAAGAAAACCATAAATAATTTGTGGCGGCTCTTGATGATGATGCAATATGGTTTAGTAACTAGAGGCACGAAAAACTAACACCTTTAGTATGGAAGCAATAAAAAGTTAATAACCAGGCACTAAAAAGCTGTTGCTATGGGACAAAGAAAAAAAAAAGATTTTTGAAGGTGATATTTTCCTCCTATAAAAAGGACTGGAGATGTCTAGGAGCCCTCCAAGGTCTCTTCCAACTCTGTTATACTATTACTGTTACAATGATGAGATATCCCCCTCCCAAAATGCTCTGTTCTTCATGCAAGCAGAGCAGGGGTGGGCTTAAAAATTTTTAGCAAGGGATTTTCTGCCCAGTTGCTGGGAGGGCGTGGCCTAGTCGGCCTTCTGCACCATGGTGTTTTTGCCCTCCCCGGGCTCCAGGGGCTTTGTTGAGCCTCCAGGAGGGCAAAAATGGCCTCCCCAGGCTCCGGCGGCCCTCTAGAGGCCAGAAACAGGCCCATTTCTGGGCTTCCTGAACTTCCGGTAGGGCCGTTTTTCACCATCCCTGAGCCCCCGTACATGCCCTGCACTTATCTGCATCCAAAATGGGCCATGTGGGGACTCTTTGGAGGGGGGGAAGGGGGTGCAGGGCCAGCCAGGAGTGGGATTTGGGTGCCCAGAATCTTAGCTAGAAGTTCTCCCAAACCCCAGAAACCCCCAGCAACCCACCCCTGAAGCAGAGGAAAAGAGAAACATCATATTAGATTTGAGGACATTTATTCATTTTAAAGGATAATTTAAGGTCACTTTAAAAAAAAAAAGATTTGCATTCCCCCCCCCCCCCGCCCCAGCTTGGTAATTATCAGCATAACCATGGGGTGTCATTGCAATTTGTCGAGGTAATGATCAAAAAGCATAGCATTCATGTCACAGTTCACCTTGTACTTGCAAATCACTGCTCGTTTCCAGTTTTGGACAATTTATTTCTCAGAGAGATAATGCAGGAATTTGGGGACAGGGAAAAGAGATGGGGAAAGATGCCCACTCAGGTTGACAGAAATCCTAGAACTAAGGAGAAATTTCCTGACAGTTAGAACAATTCATCAATGGAACAACTTGCCTCCAGAAGTTGGGAACACGCCAACGCGGGAAACGTTTTGGATTTCACCACTGATGTAGATTCACTTTTTCCAACCTAGAGTGAGAATTGTGACCGATTCCTGGAATCCCCATTCAAGATGGCTTAAATCCTGAACTATAGGCATTTCCCAAAGGGGAAATGCCTGAGAGCTTCAGATTAAGAAAAAAAATAACTGATCTTGAAGCAGTGCAGGATAATTCAGAACAGACCATCCTGCTCTCAAGAGAGGAAAGGGTAGCTTTAACCTACCCTATCCCTTTCAGAGATTACACTTGAATTTGGGTTGGGGGGTGGGAGTGGTAATCATATAGTCCAAGTAAGAATAAGGCCATATTGTAAATTCTCTAAATCCTGCTTTATATACAGCTGCAATCATTGTTCAGAGAGACTAAGCAGGTAGCACTGCTCCTTCCCTCCCTCCTTTAGCACCACAAAAGAGGGGAGGGGGGAATTTGGATTTTTTTGCTCAGTTACAATCTCATTTGTTGAGGCTTTTCTGCAGTAAATCCCGACTCTTTGAGTGGAATTAGGGCTTTAAAATTCATAACCTCTGCAAAGCAGATGTGCATGGATAACACACATGGATAACCTAAGTCTCTATGCATGGGGTAACTAACAGGTTTCGAGGTTAACTATTCCACCCCACCTCACCCCATTCATTCATTTTTTTTTTTTATTTTCCCCCAAGACAGATGGCCTTCTCTCCCACCTCCTTCATTTCCTCTGACCTACAGACAGCAGTCTTCAAACCTCACTTTTTTTTAAAAAAAAAAATTGATTTATATGCCGACCCTCTCCGAAGACTCAGGGCGGCTTACAATGCATTAAGCAATAGCCTTCATACTTTTGTATATTTATACAAAGTCAGCTTATTGCCCCCACAAACTGGGTCCTTAATTTTACCTACCTTAGAAAGGATGGAAGGCTGAGCCAACCTTGAGCCTGGGGAGATTCGAACTGGTGTAATTGCAGACAGCTGGATGTTAATTACGGTACTTGGTCTGCAGAGCTAAACCAGGCTCTTCCATCCATTTTCATGGTCCTTCTCTTAAAGATGGAAAAGTCTTGATTTAATGCTCTCATTGCAAGCTGATCTTTTGTCTTCTTGCATTTCCTTACCTTTCTTCCAATTCAGAGTTAGGCCAGGCATAGTGGAGGCTCATGCCCCCACTGAAATCTACTCATGTCTGCATTGATAGGTATAGAACAGTGATGGTTTTCCAGACCGAGTGAACAAAGCACATGCATGTATGCACAAATGTGCCTGCCACCCCAAAATGGAATGAGCGCACAGCCCTCACGCATGTCCCCCCCCATGGTTGCATGACCCCCGCACATGCACAGCAGAGAACCGAAGACCAGCTGGCCAGCAGGAGGTGCATGCACATACGTGGCAGAGTTGAACTGGGGTGACAGCTCATGTCCCACAGAGAGGGCACTGTGTGCTACCTCTGGCACCCGTGCCATAGATTCCCCATCATGGGTATAGAATATAATATTATTTATTTGCCAAATGTGATTGGACACACAAGGAATTTGTCTCTTCTGGTGTAGAAGCTCTCAGTGTACATATAAGCAACGTTGTGATAAATCGTGAATCATAAGATGCAATCAACAATCATAAGATATAACCAACAAAATGATAGTAAGAGGCCAATAAGAGTAGGTAATAGGAAAGATGAAAAGGACAATAGTAATAGGCAGAATTCGTTAGTAGTTTTTATCTAACAACTTCTCTCCAGCTCCTACAGGACATTTGTGGAGTTTAGATTAAAAGAAAAATAACAAAAGGAGGAATCGAGATTAGGACAGTTATCTCAGTCATGCTGCTTTTTTTTATTGATATGAATTCCTTGACTTGGGAGAAAGAAGAAGGAAAAAAAAAATATCCAGATGAAATTCTCCCATTGCTGGAAATAGTTATTCTGGTAGTTCTTCAGAAAGATATTGCTTTTGGATATTACTGGGGGAGCCTTCACTTGGACCCTGCTGTTGGATTCCTACAGAGGCATGGCTTCTATTGGTCATTAAGCAACCATGGGTGATTTCCTCCATGGAGCATGGCACTCACATGAATAAATAATGGGGGGAAATGGCTCCATTTAGCTCTGTTTAACTATCCATAGAAAGACGGTGGCCCTCTTTTCCTTTCCTGCACTTAGTTCTGTCCAAGACTTCCTCTAAGGCAAAAAGCAACTAAGAATGCATCCAATGGTCATACTGAGTAGACATCCATGTGCCAACAATTTGACCCTGCTCTGATTTGGGTTAAGAATCCATCTGCAGATAAAACGAGCCAACATTCCCAAAGTGGATGCCAGAATGAAAAGCCAAAACATGCCATAAATAACCCAAACAAAGACAGTTTGTTCTTCACTCAGCAGAATTTGCAGAGGACCCTGCAATCTGGGCTAGTGAGACAAAGGGCTGGGAGGAAAAAAAAGAAACAACCAGTGGCCCTGAACTCCTGGTTTATCAATTGGGGCCTTAAATTCCAAGCATTTCTCCACTACAGAAGAACATTAATAAGAACTGGAGCACCTTCCTCATGAGAGAAAGTAAATGACTTTGATGCTTTCTTCTGGACTACTGTAACGCTCTCTACATGGGGCTCCCCTTGAGGAGCACCAAGAGGTTCCAACTGGTCCAGAATGTGGCCGCGCGAGTAGTCATGGGAGCGACTTGTCGCTCCCGTAAAACACCTCTCTTGCGCAAGCTGCACTGGCTCCCAATGGACTTCCGGGTGTGTTTCAAGGTGCTAGTCACCATCTTCAAAGTGCTCCATGGCTTAGGGCCAGGATACCTACAGGACCGCCTTCTACCATTGAATGCCTCCCACCGTCTGATACGCTTTCACAGAGAGGGCCTCCTCAAGGTGTCATCGGCCAAACAATGTCGTCTGGCGACCCCCAGGAGGAGAGCCTTCTCTGTGGGGGCCCCTGACCTATGGAATGAGCTGCCCCCAGATATAAGAAGGATCCCCGACCTCCGTACGTTCCATCGTGCTCTGAAGACTCTATTGTTCCATCAAGCCAGCCTCTTTGAATAAATTAATTTTAAATGGGTTTTAATTGGTTTTAAAGGGGTTTTAGCAAGGGGTTTTAATAATCGGCCAATTGTTCTAAATTATTTTAATGGTTTTTAATTTTTGTCTTGGTCTTGTTTTAATATGGCTGTACACCGCCCTGAGTCCTTCGAGAGAATGACGGTATAGAAATATAATAAAATCTAAATCTAAATCTAATTTAGAAAAAAGACATATCTCCTGGAAAAACATACAGGATTTTTTTTTTAAGACAATATAGTTTCATAGAACCATTGGGCTGGAAGGGATCTTGGACATCTTCTAATCCAACCCCATTGCTCAAAGCAGGAGATCTATGCTATGTTGGAAGATGCACTTCCCTGTATCATCTGAAATGTATCATCGTGGGGAGCATAAAATATTTTTAAATTCCTAGTTCTTTGGCAGATATTGCTTCTTGTGTGCTGTGCTTTGTTTTTCTTAAAGGAATTTTTCTTAAAAATTCCATAGAAATTCTTGGTGGCATCTATTGATCAAATATTTTATTTTATTGCATCGCTTAACTCTTCCCATATTTTTTCTGTTATCAGCTGAAATTATTTATTTATTTATTTATTTATTTATTTATTTATTTATTTATTTATTTATTCATTCATTTATTTATTTATTTATTTATTTAATTTATTCAATTTGTATACCGCCCTTCTCCTGCTGGAGTCAGGGTGGTGAACAGCCAAGAATAAAAATATACCAATACAAAATCTAAAAATTATTAAAAGAATTACATAACTTTGGCCCAAAAATTTAAAACATCCCAACCTAAAACCCATTGACACTTTAAAAGCTAAAAAAGGTTTTAAAAGGTTAAAGGGGGGGGGGGGTGTTACACCAGACCTGCTTGATGGAAAGGAAAAGTTTTTAGGGCACGGTGAAAAGCCCGGAGATCTAATATCCTTCGTATCTTCTGGGGTAGATCGTTCTAGAGGGCAACTGCTGCCACAGAGAAGGCCTTCCCCCTGGGGGTCACCAGCCAACATTGCCTGGCTGATGGCACCCTGAGGAGTCCCTCTCTGTGGGAGTGTACTGGCCAGTGGGAGGCTATCGGCAGCAGAAGGCAGTCCCGCAAACACCCAGGTCCTATGCCATGGAGCGCTTTAAAGGTGGTAACCAACACCTTGAAGTGCACCCGGAAGACCACTGGAAGCCAATGTAGCTCATGCAGGAGAGGCATCACATTTATCAGAGTCCTTTTTAATCCAAGGTAGGTAAAACATTTTACAGTAAATTTAACAGATTAACAAGAGTTGGAAGGGATCTTATAGGTCATGTAGTACTACCCCCACCCAAGCAGGAGACCCTACACCATTTCTGACAGATGACAGTGCAGTCTCCTCTTGAAAGCCTCCAGTGAGAAGCTCCCACAACTTCCAAAGGCAACTTCTGTTCCACTGGTTGATTGTTCTCCCAGTCAGAAAATCTCTCCTTATTTCCAGGTTGAATCTCTCCTTGATCAGTTTCCATCCATTATTCCTTGTCTGACCTACAGGTGCTTTAGAAAACAGCTTGACCCCTTCCTCTCTGTGGCAGCCCCTCAAAAAGTTGCTTTAAATATCCCTATTGTTATTGGAAAAATCCCAGGGATTGTTTTGTTTGTTAGTGGTCTTTCGAAAGAGCTGAGTATGGATCTAGGTTAGCACATGGGTAATGGGTTTGTGTATTACCTGTGAAAAATCTTGGTCCAATCTCAGGTCACTTACCCAGGTGGAAGAAGCGCTAACCTAGATCCATACTCAGCTCTATCGAAAGACCACTAACAAACAAAACAATCCCTGGGATTTTTTCCATTGCAGTGCAGTGTTTATGGCGGCAGTTAATATTTTATGAATCTTTAAGCAGATCTGTAGAAAGAGGGCATCACCTTCACTACAAACCATCTGTCTACCTGATCTGGGAACAAGCATAATTGTTGTTATCTGTTAAGCGCCAGAGGTAGAGATGCAAATCCAGAAGACTGTCAGTTACAACCGGTGTGATGCTAACAAGCAACTCAAAGAGATGATGGCATTTGGAGTCCTCCTATTTGCTAATGTTGCCTTGGAAACTTCACTACCAAAAAGAGGCTATCTCTTTATTAAAGCCACTCTAATTAGGCTTTGTATTGCCAAATAAAAATTTTGTAGTGCCTGGTCACCTGGAAGAAAAAAAAATGAAATTTTCAGCCACCTAATAAGAAATAATTTCTTTAAAATGGAGGGATTTTTTTTTTTACTTCCTTCTGTGGTTTTATTCTAAAATTATTAGCATGGTAGATTTATTTCCAAGTATTCCCTTATTATGGTATTTAATTGATGATCAATGTCTCATATCTATTAAATGTTGTATACGATAATTAATTGTTAACTTCTAACATTCCAGCAGGGAAAAAAATAAATAGAACTGCCAGGAAGCAGTTCCTCTCTGATAGGAATTCTAGCAATGCACTTGGCATCTATTTTCTTTGCTTTTTTCCTTGCTAAGCATCCCTCTTCAAACTATTTTGTCATGTTCACTCATAAACATTCTTGTTAAAAACGCATCCTTAATATAGCACAAATACTTCGCTGCTCCTTTCCAAAATACAAGGAGCCTGCTAAGTAATCCAACTGAAACACAAGAAATTAAAGTACTTTTTTTAAAAAAAAAGTTTGATAGTATCTTAGCATTCTTCCAGCTTCACTCAAGCATGGAACCGGTTTATCAGCTTAGTATCTCATGCACCATTGCAATTTAGGGAATTGAATTTTGGATAGGAAATAGAAGGGGAAAAAAAAACTTAGATCCAAATCTAAGTTTAGCCGGAAAATTCAATAGGTTGGTTTAGACTAATAATAATTATTCAGTTTAGGATGGGAAAAGATGCTTACTTGAGTGGAGGAGGAGGAGGAGGAGGAGGAGGAGGAGGAGGAGGAGGAGGAGGAGGAGGAGGAGGAGGAGGAGGAGGGGGGGGGGAGGAGAAGGAGGAGGAGGAGGAGGAGGAGGAAGAAGAAGAAGAAGAAGAAGAAGAAGAAGAAGAAGAAGAAGAAGAAGAAGAAGAAGAAGAAGAAGAAGAAGAAGAAGAAGAAGAAGAAGAAGAAGATGATGATTATTAATGCAGGAAATGTTTTATTCTGTAATGCTCTACAGAAATTAATGATGAACTGTGAAGAAGCAAGATAGAAAGAGTATTTATACCTTTGAACTTCTTTATTGGAGAAAACTCCTGAGAATACCATCAAACCAGATATCCAAGAAAACAAACAAATGGATCATAAACTCAATCAACCTAATGTTCCTGAGGCACAAATGACCAGGCTTAAATCATTGTATTTTGGATACTATGTAAATACTTAACTCTCCGGAGAAGTCTATAATCCTGGGAAAGATGGTAGGAGAGAGAAGGAAAAAGCAACTAGCAGCAAGATATGCTCAATTACAGTAGCAATGAGTACTAATGGAAGATCAGATGATGGGGACAGATTATCTTGGGGAAAAAAATACATCCATGAGCTCATGAAGAATTAACATCAACATGAGAATATATGATTAACCATTTTTTAAAAAAAAGATGCTGCCATTTCTTAGGAATTCAAGCTGCAGTCACGAAGTTCTCTCACTCAACGATATTCCTAACATCTGAGATATGCTGGTGGTTAAGAGGACACATGATTATATTAGGACTGAACAGATGGAAGTCCTTATCTAATGGTACTGACCCTTCGTTGCCTCATTACCTATTAGTCATAAAGGGGAAGTAGGTTTAAGATACTATCTTACTATCATTCTGCCTTGTTTCCTCTAACCTGAAGCCACTTCCTTCCAAGGCACATAATCTTTGACTTCCCTGTTGATAAGAAATAGTCGCCTGACTCTGCCTATCACTATAATGTACTTCCTATAAATGAATTTCCTATCTGTTATAGTTGCAAAACCTGTTTCACTAATCACAGTTCAGTTTCAATATCCATCACACACCCAGTGCGTGTGTGCTTTTAACCTCCAACAGCCGTCCTCATCTCAAATTCTTGGAGGAAAGCAAACATTCTGAATCTTCTTCTAATGCCAACTAGTGCAAAAACATAGCCATGAGCAGTTGAGGAATTTAGATGTTACTGCAAGGAGCCGAGTGTTTTATTTTCTGTACGATTGGATGAAAACAACATGTGGTTCCTGAGACACAGTTTGTTTTTGGTGGCATGCACAGATGATGGGAGGGAGGGAGGGAGGGAGGGAGGAAGGAAGGAAGGAAGGAAGGAAGGAAGGAAGGAAGGGAGGGAGGGAGGGAGGGAGGGAGGGAGGGAGGGGGGGAGGGAGGGAGGGTCAAGATTCCTAGAACTGTTGTATAAGCCAACAAATGGTGCTTAGTTGTATCCATATCAATCATTTGCATTCAAGTGTAATCTTATCACAAACCTTACATGACCTCACCCTCTCAATTTGCAAACAAGTCAAAAGCTGTAATTAGATTGACCATCACAGCAAGTTCCTTGGTTTGAACTAAATGCATGCACACTTTTGTATCAGTCTTCTGGAATTACAAGGACAAGTTCCTGCAGTTTTCTTGGCAACATTTTTTGCAAATGGTTTATCATTGTCCTCCTCTTAGGACTGAGGACAAGAAAAAGTGATCTAAAGTCATCCAGTTGGGTTTGTACCACAATCTCCTGGTCTCTAGCACAGTGTCTTTAACCTCCTATACCAAACTGGTTTGTTTATTTGTTTGTTTGTTTGTTTGTTTGTCAAGCATGTATACGATAACAGAGATAAGTATAAACATGATTATGAATACAGGAAATGAATACGGATAAACAGGGATAGTAGGACAGGGATGATAGACACGTTGGTGCACTTATGCACGCCCCTTACAGACCTCTTAGGAATGGGGTGAGGTCAACAGTAGACAGTCTTAGGTTAAATTTTTGGGAGTTTGGGGGTAAAACAACCATCAGGTAGTGCATTCCAGGCATTGACCGCTCTGTTACTGAAGTCATATTTTCTGCAATCGAGTTTGGATTAGTTCACTTTAAGTCTGTATCTATTGTGTGCTTGTGTGTTGTTGTGGTTGAAGCTGAAATAGTCATTGACAGGTAGGACATAGTGGCAGATAATTTTATGTACCACACTTAGGTCAATTTTTTTTCCAAGTCTTTTGCAAAACTACAGATCCATAAATCGGGGCTTGCGCCTGGAAAACCAATTTGATTTATTTGCTTGCAGTTATAAGACACAGGGAGAAGGAAGGTGTTTTTCTGTCCTTTTGCAACCGAGTTTGGGGTGATGGCTGAAGCAACTGATATCTTCCAATATTCGGCAGAAATTTCAATAATAAATTAACTTTGCCATGGTCCCAAGCTCTGTAGAGGGCAAAGAGGACAGCCTTGAGGGACAAGAAGAGAGGTGTCACTGACCAAGGCAATAGTCAGATAAAAGTGGCCTGAACCAGAGCTGGGTTTCACATCATTTTACCACTGGTTCACTGTGCACCAAAAATGTGAGTCTGCGCACATGCGTGTGGCCTTCCACGCATGCAATTTGCTCGTGCGCGTGGCTTACACGCATGTGTGTGGCTTAGAAAATGTGGCTAAATAGGACAGCATAGCGCCGGGGCGGGTGGGCTTCCCATCCGCAGGTCGCCACTACTGGTACGCCCAAACCTATCTAAACCAGCTGAATACCCCCACTGGCCTGAGCCCAGGAGAAGAAAGCGATTATTTAAAAAAAAAATCTCACAGACAAGTCCATCCTTAGTTCATTCAAAGATAAAAGAAAAGGGGAAATACATTCAGATATGCAAGATTCTATTCCTATAGCTGTTAACAATAAAAGCGGTACAGCTAGTCCTCAACTGACCACCACAATTGAGCCCAAAATTTTGGCTGAGCAAGACGGTTCAGTGAGCTTTGCACCATTTTACAACTTTCCTTGTCACCGTCGTTAAGCGAAATAATCACTGCGGTTGTCAAGTTAGCAACACACTCGTTAAGTGAATCTGGCTCCCCCCTCCATTGACTTTATTTGTCAGGAGGTTGCAAAAGGGGATGACACCCCTCCCCCCCGGGGACACTGCATCCGTCATAAATAGGAACCACTTGTCAAGGGACTGAATTTTGATCATGGGAATGCTACAATGGTCATAAGTCACTTTTTCAGTGCTGTTGGCAACTTTGAACAATCACTAAAGGAATTCTTGTAAGTTGAGGGCTTATCTGTACCCTACTCTATAGCAAATGGTTTCTAGGTCTGATCTCCCTTGGAGGGGCATCCATGCAACCCCCTCCTCACAACTTAAAAAGGTAAAGGTTCCCCTCGCACATATGTGCTAGTCATTCCCGACTCTAGGGGGTGGTGCTCATCTCCATTTCAAAGCTGAAGAGCCAGCGCTATCCGAAGACATCTCCGGGGTCATGTGGCCAGCATGACTCAACGCCAAAGTCACACGGAATGCTTAGACCTTCCCACCAAAGGTGGTCCCTATTTTTCTACTTGCATTTTTTACGTGCTTTTGAACTGCTAGGTTGGCAGGAGCTGTGACAAGTAACGGGAGCTCACCCCGTTACTCAGCACTAGGGATTCAAACTGCTGAACTGTCGACCTTTCCATCAACAAGCTTAGCGTCTTAGCCACTGAACCACTCTGTCCCTCCCAACTTAAAGGGTATTTATTGACACAAACTCTGTATGCTCTATCCAAGATTGATCGCATGCTACCCTTGCCGATATGACTTCTGCACATTGAAACTGTAATTTGCAGCTCTTTCTACTATTTCTACTCAGGGGGATTTCTGGAGTCGCCTGGATGCTCGGCAAGGAAGTTGTGAGGTCAGAGAGAGAGCGAGAGAGAGATGAGGAACCAGCAAGCCAAGAACGAAAGCTGGACAAGAGCAACCAATTGAGAAGAACAGGAGCTGTGAAAGGCGCACAATAGCCGATGTTGCCTCAGAGCACAGGCCCTCGGTTGTTGGGATGCCTGATGATATCACTGAGCTAAAAGACACATCCAGAGTTGTCGTGGCAACAGCAGGCACCGCGAGAAACACAGCCAAGGCAGAGAAGAAAAGACTAGCCAATTCTAAAGCCCCTGGCCGTCCCTCCCCCCCAACAGTTCATTCAACTGCCAAACTTGCAAAGTCTGTTATTTTAAGAGGACGGAACAGAGACTGGGAACTGCCTGAGGAATTCAAAAAATCAGAAGGGGGAAAAAAAGAACACCGAGGAAGTTTATTCCATTAATGAAAGACGACACTGTTTCACACCTCGCTCGGAGGGTTGGTGCTCTCTAAGGCCCAGAGGGCAGCTTGCTCAGCTGCTTGCAATTGCCAGGAGCCAATCTTGCTCCCTTTGTGCCAGTTCAAGCATTTATTAGTCATTTCTCTTAATACGGGGCAACGTTTCCAAACTCAGGCCCTCCTTGGGTTGGTGGGAGAGACTAACCATCATTGCAACCTACCAGCTGTGTTCGGCTGCAATGCAAATCTCCATGAACAAAGAGTTCTTTTTTGGTTTTTCAAAATTTTTAATCCCTGCATCTACTTTGGAGAATAAACTTGGAATGCCTGGATTCTGTTTCATTCAAAAAAAAACAAAAAATCCAGAACCTGTTCCACTTACAAAATGTACACATTACATTGCTGGCTGCAATATCATTAAATAAGCTTCCAGGAAGTTAGGGAAGGGAAGGGAGGGGAGGGAAAGGGAAAGCGAAAGCGAAAGCGAAAGCGAAAGGGAAGTGAGTAGAGGGAGAGGAAGGAAGGAAGGAAGGAAGGAAGGAAGGAAGGAGGGAGGAAGAGGGAGGGAGGGAGGGAGGCATTGTACAGTCAATGAATTTGGGGTGGAGGGTTCCCATGCACTGAAAACTCGATACAGTGTTCCATTTGCCGAATCGGTTCCAGTAGGCTGAGGATACGGGGAGGAGCTAAAAAGTGGAAGATAGAGGCAAACGAACTTTAATGGTCATCCACAAAACGTTAGAGGGGGGCGGGAAATCACAGATGGACCATGCTTTCTCTAAACTCTGTTGGAAGCCCAACTGGATAAAACTTTCAAAAACTCAAACATTCTATTTGTACTTTAAGATCATATAAAGTCTCATCTGCCGTATATTATAATATACATTTTTCTAATGAGGGAGGGAGGGAGGGAGGGAGGGAGGGAAGGAAGGAAGGAAGGAAGGAAGGAAGGAAGGAAGGAAGGAAGGAAGGAAGGAGAAAGAGATCTTGGTGCTGAGAAAACTTTCTTTGGTTGTTTTACAACGGCATTCAATAGCTATGCATTATCTATCCACTATGACTATGGAATTCCATCAATAGTTTTACTGATTCCTTTGGCATTGTGGTTAGGAAAAGCTAAAAAGGCAATTGGTAAGGGAAAAAAATAGAGTTTAAAGTTGGCCTCTTCCGGACAATGAGCAGCTGGGAAATTCACCTCTGGCTTTATCAATAGAACTTTTAGTTGTTCTTTCACATATAAAGTTTTCCATATGTGACATAGAAAATTGGCATACATTGCCAGCCTATTGATATCCAGAACGTAGTAGCCCTGTGGTCAGAGCGGAGGGAACCAGTAGATGCTGTTGGATCTCAACCTGGATCTGTCCTTGTCCAGGTGGTCGGAAATCAACAAGACTAGAAATGGTTATGGATGGCAGTTTTCCCTTGTGTGGTTTGGGCTTGTCAACCATAGGTTCCAACAGTTTTTTTTTTTAATTTATTTATTTATTTAAATTTATATACCACCCTACTCCCGAAGGACTCAGGGCGGTGAACAGCCAAGATGAAATGCATATAATACGGATGTTAAAAGACATTTAGTATATAATAAATATTTTGGCCCAATAACAAATTTAAAACATCCAATTTAAGACAAATTAAAAATAATTTAAAGAGGGAAAGTTAGGCGAGGCCTGCCTGTTGGAATAAGAATGTTTTAAGGACAGGGCGGAAAGTGCGTAGATCTGAGATCCTCCGTATCTCCGGTGGGAGCTCATTCCAAAAGGTAGGTGCCACCACAGAGAAGACTCTCCCCCTGTGGGCCACCAGTCGACACTGTTTGAGAGTTTTAGAGCCTGATGGAGACTTTCTTCTGTACCTGGAGACGCTGGGCCTGAAAATCTGGGATCTTTTGTATGCAAAGTATTTGCTTTACCGCTGAGCCAAATCTCTTTTTCTGTAGCAGCAATAAACATCTGCAGCCTTTGTCTTCGGCTGTATCTTCTGCATGCTGATGGGGAAGAATATCCTCAGGGGAAAATGGAAAGCCAGCACTCTGTACCCTGTTAAAGATTCCCGCTGCAATTCAGATAGTGCCACGGATAACCTCTGCTTTTAGGCAGTAGCAACCCCTCCTCTATACATACAGTGGATTCGGGTGCCCCTGGGCTATCCTGGAGTGCCAGAATGATGGACGCATTTGTCTCTGAACAAGCTGCAGCATTTAGTTCATGCCCACACAAAGCATTCTGCAATATTTCGGGCTCAAAATATGCCCCAGTATTTCAGCAGTTCTATTTATTAAGCCTTCATAATGCCAGCTGCACCATGTGGCAGAGTGGGGAGGGGCAGGTGGGGGTTGGGTGAGATTGATAACTAGCACTGCTTATGTTACCTAGTTTAGGTAATAAAACATCTGCAAGGAAATAACCCAAACTCAGAGAGCACCAAGGACCCTCTCATTTCAACCCTGAGCTACAAATATTCTCCTCTATTGAATATACCTCTCCAACAGGACCCTAGATAGCAAAACTAGAAATCCCTTGTTCCAAATCCCTACTTCAAATGTGAGAATGAGCATACAGAATACAATGAGAGTAATACAGAACAACTCCAGCTGGATTAGGTATCTGGATCTTTTCAGCCAGCCTATAATTTCAACCATAATTATTTAGATGGCTCCAGAATCAGGAAACTCACAAGCAACCATGCATCATATTATATTCATATTTATTACATTTTTTTTCTCCCACCCACCTCAGTAGCCAGCTTCATGTGACATAATTATTATAATTATAAACCAGATTGACATAGCATAATTATTGTATTCATATAATAGAATGGCTAGTTCATGCAACATGTTTCCACTATGCTGAAGGACGAACTACCTAAGTCCAGTTTATCCACGTATTTCCTTTCTCATTACTTCTGCTTCTTGATTAAATTAGAATAATCCAATGAGTGTCCCACCACAATGGAATCAAAAAGCTTACCAATTTAAGTATCACATTCTAACTAATGTGTTCCCAAACTTGGGTTTCCAGGTGTGAATAAACAACAATTCTAATTATTTTGAAGCAGCTGGCAAATCATCTAGGCTCATAAAAACTGCATCACAATAAAACTTGGAATCCAAAGTTGAACATCACTACTCTATCCCTGAAGACATTATTCTTCTCTGTTGCTTTTTCCTACTCATTTATCCTTCTCAGTACATTGTTTCTGACACAGAGGCTCTAACAGGAATTAATAGATAAATCTTCACTCAGCAGAAATTCTGGGGCTAAGGTTTTTTTTCCCTTACTTTTGCATGAACACAGGCTGAGAATAAATTCGTCTAGTTATCCTATCCAACATTTGTATAAAAAATAATACAAATGGAGTTTAGAATATAGTTATAGATGATGGTAGAGATTGAGGTAGAGAGAGACAGAGACAAAGATGAGAAACAGAGAGGGGGGAGAGAGAGAGAGGGAGAGAGGGGAGAGAGAGGGGGGAGGGAGGAAGAGGAAGAGAGAGACAGAGAGAGAGGCAGAGAGACAGAGACAGAGAGAGGGAAAGGGAGACAGAGACAGAGAGGGAGACAGAGAGAGACACTCAGAGAGAGAGAGAGAGAGAGAGAGAGAGAGAGAGGATAGAGAGAGGCTAGAGATAAGAGATGATAGAATTGAAGATGGAGATTTAGAGATGAAAGAGATAGAGATTCATGCATATTCTTCTGTATTATCTTAAAATAAAAATAATCACTGCCAACATAGCAGCAGTAGGACAAAATCAACAGTATTATAGGGTTTAAAAGGAAACCTGGAAGCCATCTACTTCAACCTCCTGCTCAATGTGGCAACTTAAATTACCCTTCAGAGATAACTCCCCCTCCCTAGAATTTACCTCAATTCCCTAGAATTTACCTCAATATCTTCAGAGAAAGAATATAACCTACCATTGCCTTCCTAAGGAAGACAACTCTGTCTAAAGGCAAGCAGTAATGGTAGCGCTCTCTAAATAAGGTGTTCTGGAAGGATAATCTCAAGCATTTATGAAATCTTATAGCTGGAAACCATCTTTTAAAAATCAGCTTAGACTAAGTCCATAGGCCCAGCAAAAGAAATTGGCAGAAAATGAGGACACGAGGAGAAAAGCTTGAAGTTTTAAATTATTTATTATTTAATTTAGTGTATGGCATTTATGGAGGTCATGCAGTCACTGATGTAAGTTTTAAATGGACAGAGTGAAATCAATAGCCCTCAGGAGCCCTCCTTTCTAATCTCATTAACCTTAACTTACATTTCATTTTTTGCCTCAGGCCCATTTACTTTGTTCCCCCAGCTGTGCCACAGAACTACCCAGTTTATCGTTCTGCCAAAACTATTGGCTAAAATATGGAGGCTAAAGTCAAGACTGGCTTGGGTTGAGCTGGTTCTGCTGGCAACAATAAATAAATGTTTTGTCATTGCCTTCTTCTAAGGACAGGGGTCCCCAAACATGGCAGCTTTAAGACGTGTGGACTTCAATTCCCAGAATTCTCCAACCAGCTATGCTGGCTGGAGAAATCTGGAAGTTGAAGTCCACACGTCTTAAAGCTGCCAAGTTTGAAGATCTCTGTTCTAGGATGTCTGTTTAACTAGCTGGGATTTCTATTCCACTATAACCAGGTCCAATTCTGCTTCACCTTGTTTGAGAGCCAACATCTACTGCCATAGATGTTGCCACTTGCTGTACAAAGAGCTCCCCAAAACCCAAGGGCATAATCAGCTGTATACATAATCTAGGGCAGGGGTGTCAAACTCAAGGCCTGGGGGTGAGATCTGGCCAGCAGAGTGCTTAGATCTGGCCCATGGGGCCGCCCTGGAAATAACAAAGAACCAGCCCATGGTGCTTCTACCAGCAAAAACGGAGCTCGCCCATGGCTCTCTTGAGCTCCATTTTCATGGGCAGAGGGTTGCAGTAAGCTACCGCAGCCGAATATGGAGCTCAGAAGCCGTTTTTGCTGGCAGAGCACTTGGGCCACCACAGGCGCCCCCCCCCCGACATGAGTGACATCAAGCCAGCCACACCCACCCTGACCATGCCCACCCTGGCCCTCCCAAGGTCCGACACAACCTTGATGCGCCCTCAATGAAATTGAGTTTGACACCCCTTGTCTAAGGCTTCCATCATGAATAACTGTTCTGACATAGGCTTCCTGATACAGTAACAAGCACACAATTCGCCCCCCAAACCCTCTTTTTATTTCAACGGCTGTGAATTCTCTTTCACAGAATCACCAAGAGTTTGTAAATAGTCCAACAGAAGTCTGCCACAGTCCTTCGGGATAATGGTGATAAACACTCACCTTTATCTCCCTTGACACGTTGCCAAAGACCTAATTGGCAATTAGCTTTGAAAGGCCACATGTAGCACAGAGTCAAAACAGAGCTTCAGAATACAAACCGACCAGAACGAACAAAGTTGCTTCCTGCAAAGGCTCACGTGCCTTTGCTCCTCCTTTATGTCTTATGGGAGGGGCCAATCATCTCCAAGCTTTAGTCCCAAGTCGCCCCTTTTGTTTTAATTGTTGTTGCCTTCTGGCAGCTCTGTGCATACACGCACTGGGAACAGGCTCCCTCGCTGATGTCAGGAGCAGGGGTGTGTTCTACTTACCTTTACTACCAGTTCGCAACGGGGCCACACGCGCTTGCTTTGTTCACACACGTGCACGCTCTTCTGCGAATGCACAGAAGCATTCTGATGACGTCGGGGTCGGTGGGCGGAGCCTCCCAACAGTTTTACAACCGTTTCTATAGAACCGGTGTGAACCGGGGGCAACCCACCGTTGCTCTGGATGCTCCGGAGTCAGCACATAACCCCCAGATGGCCCTGGCCCCATTTCTGCCTCTGATGCAGAGCCCTCGTCTGAACCTTCCCCAGACTCCAGGACTGGCCCATGTTCTTCCCCAGCCTCCTCACTGTCCAATTCTGCTGCCAGCTCTGCAGGCTGTTGGTGACCACAACAATAACCAGACTTCATCAGAGGTATCCCAAGTGAGATAACAAGTGTCCCATGAAAAAAAGGAAACGCCAAGATTTGGCTGTGGAGAAGTATCGTATCTGTCTCTCCTCTTACTGTCATATGCTCCATCATACTGCAGACCAAATGCAAAAGTGCATCAATTTTGCAAAGCCTATCGGAGTAGAATAATCTCACAGATGGGAAAAGCCACCTAATATCCACATGAAATGAACTGTCCTTCTATTCAAGGATCTTTTTCAATGTCTGGCAGCAGTTTTCTCCTGGTTGTCCATCACTTGCTAGTCTGGTCCTTGGAACTGGAGGTGCCCAAGACCTTTTATAAAGGAAACAGGTTCTCTACCATCAAGCATCAATCTCCGGGACTGGATATTCACAGGGACATAAGGTAAAGGTAAAGGTTCCCCTCGCACATATGTGCTCGTCATTCCTGACTCTAGGGGGCAGTGCTCATCACTGTTTCAAAGCCAAAGAGCCAGCACTGTCTGAAGACGTCTCCATGGTCATGTAGCCGGCATGACTCAACACGAAAGGCACACGGAACACTGTTACCTTCCCAGCAAATGTGGTCCCTATTTTTCTACTTGCATTTTTTATGTGCTTTCGAACTGCTAGGTTGGTAGAAGCTGGGACAAGTAACAGGAGCTCACCCCGTTACGCAGCACTAGGGATTCGGACCACTGAACTGCCGACCTTTCTATCAACAAGCTCAGCATCTTAGCCACTGAGCCACTGCGTCCCTCATAGAGTCACAGAAAGCTTCTTATACAGAACAGGAAAATTGCTTTATATAGCCTAGTGTAGAAAGTTAGCACCCACCCCCTCCTAGAAGAATGGAATATTTTAGGAAATATTAAAAAGGCAGAATATTATATTTCTCCTAAAAGAGAAATAGAAATCTTTAGGGAGATAGAAACTTATAGCTTCAGCTCCCTGCCCCCAGCAGATATTTGGTGCCCATTGAGAAGGACTGGGCCAGCCTATCTACAAAACAAAAGACCTTCAGATCCAGGGTAATGGGATTAAGACATGACCCTCCAGGACATAATAGAATTATTTAACAGCAGGACCCACTGCATTGCACAATCTCCTAAAGACACTGCATCACCCTCCAAACTTTAACCAAACTTGATTCAGACAAACATGACCCCACGTGGCCCGATGGGAATTTGACTATAGCCAATAGAATAAATTTCTTGCACAGGAACAGGAAGCTCAAGGGCAAGGCCCAAGAGAAGGTGTAAATAACCCTCACTCTCCACTCCATGTGGTCAGCTACCCAGAACCATGTGCTTGATGGTTCTGCTTCCTTGATAAACCATCTTTCCAATCAGTCTCCATTTTTCCAGGTGCTTTTCTCCCAACTTGGAACTGAACCAGATGGATATTTCTCCCAACACTAGTAATATCTAGATTGACAGGTAACTCATTGCAACAGGTCCTTTACTGCTAGGTGATGTTTCCATCTCCACAACCATCTTCTACCCATAATACTTGTCCCTACCACGGTCTCAGTTTGAGCAAGAACTCTATATTAAAACAAAGAGCAGCTGCCAAGTCAGTGCAGAATAGTTCCTCATGCCAAAATCTGTCTGACATTTGTGAAGAAGATCTCTCAATAGTCTCATTTTTCCTGGTATATTTTAGCAGCCCCTGCAAGTCATTTAGAAATTAAGCTCTACTTTCCACCCACCCTCTGATTCGTCATGCTAATCATCAGTATTTTGTGACAGCTCTTTCAGTCACCTTTTCTCAAAACCTCGAGAACCTCAAAACATGCCATAGCAACATTCGTAGCAACGGGGACAGCAGAAAGTACAGGTATGTAAATTAGGGATTTTATATGCCTCATGCTACCAGGCATATTCAGAAGGGCTAAGTGCAGGCAAGAACATTATGCATACCACCATCGTATCAACACTTGAATTGCTAAAGAGCACATTATTTAGAAACAGCTAACAAGCCCCGTCTTCTGCTGATTTTTAAGGGAAAGAATTCACATATTTCAAGAAACCTCCCTTATTCCCATTCCAACTTTCGGGGTTCTTTGTGTGTGTGTGTGTGGGGGAATCGGAACAAGCCCAGGGTTCATATCTTCTCTGGGATGAGATGAGTTCCATAAAAATGCCATCGTTATTATTATTTTTTAATTTGCATGACGTATTCAGAATAATTCACTGAAATACCCCTCCCCCCTCCTTTAGGGGCAATATTTAAATGTGCATTCTGAATCAACAATAAAAACTGTTTGAAGACAATATGGATTCATATTCCAATCAGAATGCCAACCGAGTTTTAAATTACATTTTAGGAATAAGGTTGCAGCCGCTGGACATCTCTTGGGCATATTAATCTCTTCTTGGGCATATTAATCTCTTCTGGTTTGCTAAGCAAATGCATGCTGGCCTCTGAGAACATGGTGTAGGACATGACCAGAAGGAACTCGAAGGCAGAGTCAAACATGTCATCAGTTTGGAGTTGCTACTCTCTCACAAGAGACTGCCCACTGTGAATTCCACTGACTCTTATTTAGCACCAATTTGCCTTGACTGATAGTTGATCAAATTTTTGTGTATAGGTAGCATGGATTAAAATCGCAGTGCTTATGGATTCCATCCTGGCTCCTAGATGCTTCCACCTGATACATGGGCCTGTAAGGTAAAGGTAAAGGTTCCCTCACATATGCGTGCTAGTCGTTTCTGATTCTAGGGCAGTGGTGGGTTTCAATTTTTTTTACTACTGGTTCTGTGGGTGTGGCTTGATGGGCATGGCAGGGGAAGGATACTTTAAAATCTTCATTCCTACCCACTCCAGGGGAAGGTTACTGCAAAATCCCCATTTCCTCCCAATCAGCTGGGACTTGGGAGGCAGAGAATAGATGGGGACGGGGCCAGGTAGAGGTGGTATTTACCGGTTCTCTGAACTACTCAAAATTTCCGCTACCAGTTCTCCAGAACTGATCAGAACCTGCTGAAACCCACCTCTGCTCTAGGGGCGGTGCTCATCTCCATTTCAAAGCCGAAGAGCCAGCGCTGTCTGAAGACATCTCCATGGTCATGTGGCCGGAATGACTAAATGTCAAAGGCGCACGGAACACTGTTACCTTCCCACCAAAGATGGTCCCTATTTTTTTACTTGCATTTTTTACGTGCTTTCAAACTGCTAGGCTGGCAGAAGCTGGGACAAGTAACAGGAGCTCACCCCATTACGCAGTGCTAGGGATTCGAACCGCTGAACTGCCGGCCTTCTGATTGACAAGCTCAGCATCTTACCACTGAGCCACCACGTCCCTTTGCGTGGGCCTGCACAACACTGCAAAAGCCTTGAAAGAATGGGTAAAAAACATCTCAATCCTCTGATGAATCATCTTCCAGAAAAACTAGGACAGGTACTGCAAAGCATGACTTTTTCTTTAGCTGCCGAGGGTTAAGTTAGGGAAACTTTCTAAATAGGTTGCAGCGCTTGGAACACCTTCTTTTGCAGAGGAACAATTGCTCATGGCTTAAAGTGGATGTTTCACCTGATAAATGCTTCAGGTTCAACCCTTGGTACAGCCAGAGAAAAAAAGACTGGCTGATTTGAAGATCCTGAACATCTACTAGAATAACTATCAAACTAAAGTCTCTTATACAGCCGGTATAGGTTTGGCCCAGTTTTGTTAAAAAAAAAACCAGAATTAAAATACCTAATTAAAATTCACTTAAATGGTCAGCCCCACCTGTTGGAATAGTAGGGTCTGGAGGGCACGGCGAAAGGTATGGAGGTCGGGGATCCTGCGTATCTCCGGGGGCAATTCATTCCAAAGGGTGGGAGCCCTCACAAAGAAGCCTCTCCCCCTGGGGGTCACCAGTTGACATAATTTGACTGACGGCACCCTGAGGAGTCCCCCTCCGTGAAAGCGTACTGGCCGGTGAGAGGCTATCCGTGGCAGAAGGTGATCTCGTAGATACCTAGGTCCTAAGCCTAAACTTAGGATATCCAGGTCCTAAGCAATTTACCTCCTTGCAGCAAACAGCCCATTTTAGTTTCAGCTTCAGCACAGTCTGATTGCCCAAACAGCTGATTGTCAGTTGGATCGGTCACCCAACCATCAGCTGTTTTAGGCTTCAGGGATTGCCATTGCCTATTGCTGCCCTCACGCACCCCATTTTCAGCCTCTGCTGTTTGCTGCAAGGAGGCAAATTATTGGGAGGCAGAGGCAGATTTTTATTTTCTTGTGCTAATCAAGCTGTGATGAAACTGAAACTGAAACAGGCTGGTTGCTGTTTGCTGCAAGGAGACAAATTGCTGGGAGGCAGAGGCAATTTTTTTTTCTTGTTTTCCTCCCCAAAAAAGGTAGGTGTGTCTTATAGTCCAGAGCATCTTATACTCCGAAAAATATGGTATTTCATATGCCTGCCTCTGCATCATGAAATCCTTGTTTCAAACAATTTACAGTTTCACAATAAACATCTTACTCTCACCACCTACACTGTACTTTCAGATCTCTTATTTACTTTTCATCTGAACTTTCTCTAAAAAAAGAAAAAGATTTTTTTTTCTCATCTAAGAACTGGGCTACTTCATATTACATTTGCAATTAAGTCAACGGTCTCCTTCCCCATCACAATAAGTAAAATAATTCACAGTTGGTGATACATTAAAACGTTGAAAATAACTAATCCACAGGCAAAGGTCCAGATCAATGTAGCCAATCAGACAGAAATTAAACTCAATTAAGGTAGAAAAATCTCTATGTTCAGGTTCCTCTATTTTTAGACTCGCCATAATTAGAACATAGATGAAAAACCATATTCTGAATAGTCTGAGTAAAAAACCTGCGTAAATACTTCAATTCCTCATCAGGTCGCTGATCAATTGCACAGATAAAATGCAAGCAATAAGTAAAATAGACCAGTTTGCATAGTCAAAAACGGAACAAGAAAGAAAGAAAGAAAGACGAAAGAAAGAAAGAAAGAAAGAAAGAAAGAAAGAAAGAAAGAAAGAAAGAAAGAAAGAAAGAAAGAAAGAAAGAAAGAAAAAAACAAACCCTTTAAAAGCAGATATGAAGCCAATTAGCATTCGAAACATATAGTGCTGTACTATGGTTTAATAGTAAGACCGCCAGCTAAAATAATCAAAATAATCAAAAACAAATTAGCAGGCTATTAATCATAGGCAAATTCTCAAGGAAAAGTTGTCTACATCGAAGTCAGTATTTGAAGCCCTGATCAGAGGTGGTATTCAGCAGGTTCTGACTAGTTCTGGAGAACCGGTAGTGGAAATTTTGAGTAGTTTGGAGAACCGGTAAATACCACCTCTGACTGGCCCCACTCCCATCTATTCTCTGCCTCCCGAGTCCCAGCTGATCGAGAGGAAATGTGGATTTTGCAGTAACCTTCCCCTGGAATGTGGATTTTACAGCATCCTTCCCCTGGAGTGGCATGAGAATGTAGATTTTACAGTATCCTTCCCCTACCACGCCCACCAAGCCATGCCCACCAAGCTATGCCATGCCCACCAAGCCCACAGAACCAGTTGTAAAAAATTTGAATCCCACCACTGGCCTTGATCAACAAAAGTACAGGTTGTAAAAGTCACCTGGTTGGCCAGTGAAATGTATAGGAAATGTTAACCATCTACCAAGAGGAATATCAGTAAAATCATTGTACAGCATGGCATAAGCCAGTGATTCAATTGTTCCAGCTCCAAAAAAGAGAGATTATATTAGCATAAGAAATCTTTGTCCTTCAAAGTGATGTCCTCCAGATATGTTAATTAGGGATTCTGGGAATTATAGTCTTAATAGCTCTGGAGAACACCAATCTGGATAAATGTAAGATATAAGATCACTAATTGGTAAGCCTTTCTAAGTTTTATAAAAAAATATGCCAAGGCAAAACAAAGCAGAGCAACAAATTATAAGGCCATTCGCGTGCATAAACATACTAACCTGAGAAGGTCAATGCTCCCAGAATTATCCATAAAAATTCAGGGTTCTCACACAAAGACCTTTATTCCCATTATCACCATGACTTTCTACTCGTACTCCATCTCTCCCAAAGGTGCTTTTTCTCAAGAAGCAACTGGACTTCCTTTATTTTTCCTTGAAGACGTTTTGCTTCTCATCCAAGAAGCTTCTTCTATTCTGACTGAATGGTGGAGAATGAAAAGATTTATATCCCTGAATGGAATCTTTCCATTCTCAAACATTCAGTCAGAACCGAAGAAGCTTCTTGGATAACAAGCGAAATGTCTTGGATGCCACACTTGGAATACTGCATTCACTTTTGGTCACCACGATGTAAAATAGATGTGGAGACTCTAGAAAGAGTGCAGAGAAGAGCAACAAAGATGATTAGGGGCAGTGGTGGGTTTCAAAATTTTGCACTACCGGTTCTGTGGGTGTGGCTTGGTGGTCTGGGTGTGGCTTGGTAGGCGTGGCTTGGTGGGCATGGCAGGGGAAGGATACTGTAAAATCTCCATTCCCTCCCCGCTCCAGGGGAAGGTTACTGCAAAATCCACATTTCCTCCCTATCAGCTGGGACTTGGGAGGCAGAGAATAGATGTGGGTGGGGCCAGTCAGAGGTGGTATTTACCAGTTCTCTGTATTACTAAAAATTTCTGCTACCGGTTCTCCAGAACTGGTCAGAACCTGCTGAAACCCACCTCTGATTAGGGGACTGGAGACTAAAACATATGAAGAATGATTGCTGGAACTGGATATCTCTTATGAAAAGAAGGACTAGGGGAGACATGATAGCAGTGTTCCAATATCTCAGGCAGGGGCTGCCACAAAGAGGAGGAAGTCAAGCTATTCTCCAAAGCACCTGAGGGCAGGACAAGAAGCAATGGGTGGAAACTAATCAAGGAGAGAAGCAACTTAGAACTAAGGAGAAATTTCCTGACAGTTAGAACAATTAACCATTGGAACAACTTGCCTCCAGAAGTTGTAAATGCTCCAACACTGGAAGTTTTTAAGAAGAGACTGGATAGCCATTTGTCTGAAATGGTATAGGGTTTCCTGCCTGAGCAAGGGGGTTGGATTTGAAGATCTCCAAGGTTCCTTCCAACTTTGTTATTCTTTTTTCAAGGAGAAAAAACAAAGGAAGTCCAGTCGCCTCTTGAAAAAAAGCAACTTTGGAACATCATGATTGGGAGTCATCACGCCATCTCTCCTTAATGTCAGTACCACACTGTTCCATTTTTCATATGCCCCAAAAGCAAAGCCAGAGAATGGCTTGCTTGAGATGGGCTCAGCGCTTGTGCAAAAGATGCTGTGCTAGCATAAAAAAAATACCAACGTTGAGAACTCCACGCAGCCAATATAGCGAATGAGATTGCAACAAATATAAACTAATGATACAGCTGTCAAGACAGATTAGACCGAACAGTAGGAAAAAATTGCAGGGCTGTTTAGTCACAACAATGTAAGATTAATCTATCAATACGGCTTATGTGACACTGAGAAGAGCGAACGGAATGAGCTAGGCTTCCCAATATCTAGCATGGGATGACATCTTCTGACCTAAGGCAGGAAGGCCTGAAATACAGCAAGAAACTGCACACCTCAACAGCCTGTGCTAATAATCCTTGGAAATAGAGCATATTAGAGCTTCATTGGTTGTGTTGACCTGCACAGAGCTATTTATCCAATGTGCATGAACGTATAGATGTTTCTAAGCAAAAATGCAGCCTTAGGACTGCTATGAAATTTGGAAAATACTTCCAAATACCCAGAACCAGTTATTTTTCCATATAGAGCACAAAAAGAATCTCAGAATAGAATAGAATAGAATAGAATAGAATAGAATAGAATAGAATAGAATAGAATAGAATAGAATAGAATAGAATAGAATAGAATAACAATGTTGGAAGGGACCTTGGAGGTCTTCTAGTCCAACCCCCTGCTTAGGCAGGAAACCCTACATCACTTCAGACAAATGATTATCCAACACCTTCTTAAAAACTTCCAGTGTTGGAGCATTCACAACTTCTGGAGGCAAGTTGTTCCAATGGTTAATTGTTCTAACTGTCAGGAAATTTCTCCTTAGTTCTAAGTTGCTTCTCTCCTTGATTAGTTTCCACCCATTGCTTCTTATCCTGCCCTCAGGTGCTTTGGAGAATAGCCTGACTTCCTCTTCTTTGGGGCAGCCCCTGAGATATTGGAACACTGCTATCCTGTCTCCCCTAGTCCTTCTTTTCATTAAACTAGACATACCGAGTTCCTGCAACCATTCTTCATAGGTTTTAGCCTCCAATCCACTAATCATCTTGGTTGCTCTTCTCTGCACTCTTTCTAGAGTCTCAACATCTTTTTTACATCATGGCGACCAAAACTGAATGCAATATTCCAAGTGTGGCCTTACCAATAATGTGGTATTAACACTTCATGTGATCTTGATTCTATCCCTCTGTTTATGCAGCCTAGAAGTGTGTTGGCTGCATAAAGGGTAAAGATTAAAGGTTACATATGCTAAAACTATGCCCATCAGCTGTTATAAGCTGGGTAGCAGACTGGGCAAGCACATAGGACTCTAGCTCTTGTGAGATGTCTTGATCATCTATTTAAGCCTAAGTAATGAAAATATATATATTTGAATTTGTTGTTGTTGTTTTGCATTGCAGAAAGGTCTTTCCTTTCTGGGTCAATGGATACCACTATGTATAAAGACATAAAACATTCTGCAAGTTTTCAAAATTTGGCATCTTGGAAGACAAAAAAAAAAAAAAAAAAGACACTACAATCTTCTCTGCCAAACACTAAGTTCCATGTTCTAGCTTAGAAGATCAATAATGGAAATACTGACCAAGGAGAGATTCAACCTAGAAATAAGGAGAAATTTTCTAACAGTGAGAACAATCAACCCATGGAAGAGAAGTTACCTTCAGAAGTTGTGGGAGCTTCATCACTGGAAGCTTTCAAGAAGAGATTGGACTACCATCTGTCAGAAATGGTGTAGGGTCTCCTGCTTGGGTGGGGAGTCGAACCGGATGAGCTACAAGCTCCCTTCCAACTCTGTTAATCTGTTAAATCTGTTGAATACAATGTGATTCAGCTGAGCATAGTTACAGAACACCACAAAATTCTGAACTTGCTCTATTAAGCATTGCACTATTCTTAACAGAGAATTGTTTTAATGTGGCTTTATATTCTGTCAACCACCATATTCTGAACTTGCTCTATTAAGAATTGCAATATTCTTAACAGAGAATTCTTTTAAATGTGGTTTTATATTCTGTAAACCTCCATAGGCGAATAGGTGGCAATATAAATTAAACAAACAAACAAACAAGTAAGAAACTGTGTTCAGAGATAACTATATTTTCACATCAGATCTTCTGGGTAAACATCAAGTGATCTCTGTTTAGGGAAAACCATTGTTATTTGCCTCCTATCTTTGGAATTTTCAAATGGAAGAAAGCTAATCGATCATAAAAATCTACCGAGGTACCAGGAAGTTTCTACAAGATCTCGAAACCAAACCCTTTTGAGATAAAAACTGTGGGCCATCAGTCAAAATGTAAGAATCACAACGGATTCAACATTTTCAAATAAAGAGTGACACACGACAATTTGCCATGCATTCAAACTGTGAAGGTGAGATAAGAGCCTGACATACTTGCCAGTCTCAAGGAGGAAGCTTCAGTTCCTATAAATACTGAAGTGTGGCAATCATCATCATTATCGCAAGCCAAGATGTATTTGATACGCAAACTCCAACAAGGAAAAAAAAATGACACTGCTTTGCTTCAATTATAGCATCTAAAAATACTTGTTTATACTACGCCAGTATTTTGACTCCATCAATATCCTGACCTTTTTTTCCCCCTCATTCTTGTCCTTCACACTTATTTATGCAACATAGCTTTCACTGAAAAGAGGTGGCAGTAAGGCAACAATTATGGAGACTTTGACAGGGCATTGCAGCTTGATAGGCTTCAAAAATTCATGTTGTTGTTAGTTGCAAAGTCGTGTCTGACCCATCGCAACCACATGGACAACGTTCCTCCAGGCCTTCCTATCCTCTACCATCCTCTGGAGTCCATTTAACCTCACGCCAACTGCTTCAGTGACTCCATCCAGCCACCTCGTTCTCTGTCATCCCCTTCTTCTTTTGCCCCCTGTCTTTCCCAGCATTAGGGTCTTCTCCACTGAGTCCTACCTTCTCATTAGATGGCCAAAGTATTTGAGTTTTATCTTCAGGAATTGGCCTTCTAAAGAGCAGTCAGGGTTGATCTCCTCTAGGACTGACTAGTTGGATCACCTTGCAGTCCAAGGGACTCCAAGAGTCTTCTCCAACACCAGAGTTCAAAGGCCTCAATTCTTTGGTGCTCAGTCTTTCTTATGGTCCAACTGTCACAGCTATGGAGCCATACATTACAACCATATATTGCCACTATTCATAGAGAACCCTGTTTGGTGTAGTGGTTACGGCACTGAGCTAGAAGCCAGGAGCTGGTGAGTACTATATCCACCTTATATACAAAAGCATATGGGTGATCTTTGACCATTTGTTCTCTCCCATCACTAGGAGAGCAATAGCAATAGCACTCAGCACTTATATACCCCTTCATAGTGCTTTACAGCCCTCTCTAAGTGGATTACAGAGTCAACCTACAATACTGCATTCTAACCACAATACTGCAATCTAACCATTCTAATCAATGCAGTCAATGACAAGCCTCTTCCGAAATCTGAAGAGAGGCTGATCCAGGCAATCATCAGGAGTTACTGCCGACTCAAAGGACACAGGACTATTAGTAGTGGACTCCCCCGCAACTGTCAGAAAAATCAAAAATGGCCTCATGAAATTTTAAGAAATACTTTTCTAGCCAGATCTAATGTGTAGTCTGTACATAAATAACTTGAGATTCCAGAATCGTCTCAGAGATTCCCAGCAGGCCTTCCAATGAATTCTTTAGAGATCTCTAGAATTAATCACCAAATTAGACATGATTTAGGATGATAGAAGGGAACATATTAATATATAACACGTCAACTTATGTCAAGCTCCAACATCTAAGGAAGACACACAGACTTACTTCTATCTAAGTAGTTTTCTTTACTGTTCCATACCTAAGGACAGAAATCTTGCCAAATTAAAGAAACTACTAGCATCATTAAATATTTACTCTAAGAACTTCTAGGAAGGAGACATATTTGAGACTTTTGTCACAACCAAAGTATCTAGACTTTGCTGTCTCTTGTTCCTCTGAAATGCAGACCTTCTCTCCTTGGCATCTAGATTTCACCACTTCTTAAATTTAATTGTAATAAAACTTAAGTTAAGATAAACTAATTTCAAATTTAGCTTTTGCCACCAGTTTTCCTATACACTACTTTTCAGACTGTTTTTCTTCGGCCTCATCTACTTAAAGGGCAAAGTTATTCCCTTGCAGTAATCTGAAATTTAGTACATATCTCAATTGCCCTGAACATATGGTCAAGAAACCCATTCCTCTGATCTTGGTTCTCCATAAACTAGATTAACCTCCAAAATTTAAAGGGAAGGACCTTTACTACAAACAATAATGTTCTTCAGAAATCTCCAGGCATTTCATACTCCACCTGTAATAGTCTTTACTTCTTTCCCTTTACTTTTTCATTTTTATTTTTATTTTCATTTTCATTTTTTTCATTTTTCATTTATTTTCATTTTTATGATGATAAGTGAGAACAGAAGAGATGAAAGAGAAGAGAAGAGAGAAAAGAGAAGAGAGAAGAGTGAAGAGGAGAAGAGAGGAGAGGGGAGGGGAGGGGAGGGGAGGGGAGAGGAGAGGAGAGGAGAGGAGAGGAGAGGAGAGGAGAGGAGAGGAGAGGAGAAGAGAAGAGAAGAGAAGAGAAGAGAAGAGAAGAGAAGAGAAGAGAAGAGGAAGGAGAGGAGAGGAGAGGAGAGGAGAGAGAGGAGAGGAGAGGAGAGGAGAGGAGAGGAGAGGAGAGGAGAGAGAAAGAAAAGAAGAAGAGAAAGAGAAGGGAAGGGAAGGGAAGGGAAGGGAAGGGAAGGGAAGAGAAGAGAAGAGAAGAGAAGAGAAGAGAAGAGAAGAGAAGAGAAGAGAAGAGAAGAGAAGAGAAGAGAAGAGAAGAGAAGAGAAGAGAAGAGAAGAGATTAGAAGAATCTCACTTTATTTCTGGGGAAATGCAACATAAATAACAAATTACCTAATGTTACCTCTGAATCATTAGAACAGCATTTTTTTTTAAAAAAATCTAGACATCTTTCTTTTAATCATGTCTACTTGTGATTGACTGGGAACATAATGCAAACTGGCAGGTGGTTTGAGGAATGGCTTAGAGGCTTCAATTACTGCTAGAGAGATTAAACCAAGACTGAGCAAACTTTTGGTGAACTACAGTTACATATGCTTGGAGGGGTGACTAAGGGGACTAAGAGTGATGATGCAAAAAACAAAAACAAAAACAAAATTAAACCCAGGGTAAATCCAGTATTTAAAGTTTGAGAGACAATATGAGAATTACAACTTTTTTTTTTTTGTAATTATAATGCAAGAATTCAATGATAAGACCAGGAGGTAATTAGAGATAAGTGATGTAACGAAGAGTTCAAAATGTACTCAAGTCAGAGGTCACAGTTTGCTCATTCCTGCCTTATTCCTTATTTTTTTGAAAAGATTTTTATTTTTATTTCTTATACACATATTGTAAATGTACATGCTCTTGTCCATAATTAATTGTACATATATATATATTTTTCTAAAGAAAGCATAACAATAAAACATTTTAATTATGTTCAGGGTTGCTCTTCTACCCTTTCTTTCCCCTCATTTTACAACAAACCTTCTTCTTCCTTTCCCTTCCCTATCTCCTCTCCTTTCTTACTTTCTTCCTTCCTCCTCTCCTTCCTCTTCCCTACTTCCCCTTCCTTTCCCCACACTCCTCCTCTCCTTTCCCCCTTTTTAACCTTCTTTCCTACTCTTTTCCCCTTCTTTATTCCCAAGACTTCTGCTATTGGGTTTTGGAGAAAAGAGTAGAAGAAAGTTTTTTTAAAAAAATGCATTTTGCATCTTGCTCTATTTTTTAAGAAGTAGGTGAAAGAAGCTCTGCTTTGCCACGTTCAATTACAAGAGCCCAGTCACTCCAATTCACTTGCCCATAAGCTGCCAAGAAGAACATCAAAAAGATGCCAGCCACAACTGCTCGTGAAACAAAAGGAAAGCCAATCTCAGACACTCCGCCTGAAAGAAACTCACTACTTCATTGAACCTAGGTAGACAGTACTTACACTAGGGAGCAGGTCTGAAATGCTCCCTTTGTCTTGTTTTTTATTGGTTTTTTCTTAGTTTTTAAAGATGAAAAATGCTTAATAAAAACTATTTTTTAAAAAAAGGAAATGTATTTCACAAAGTGGATTGAACTCAACTCCTCAAACTCAGTGCTTCTAGGGAGATTAGACTTCTCCTTCTCCTTCTCCTTCTCCTTCTCCTTCTCCTTCTCCTTCTCCTTCTTTCATAACCATCATTGGATGTTGGCAATCCTATTTTTGTCAACAGCCGCATGAAAAAGTGCTGCTGAGTTTTGTCCAAACCAGTCCCTTAGATTTTGAAACCATGATGTTCTTCTTCTGCCTGGACCTTGCTTGCCTTCAATCTTTCCTTGGAGGATTAAGTGAAGTTTGCTGTATTTTTTCAGGTGTCGCATCGCATGTCCAAAATATTCTAACATTTGTCTTTTTTAATGGTTTTGATGATTTCCTGTGGCTTTCCCAGGTAACTTTATTAGATTAGGAATTAGACTAAGAGATTAGACTAGGAAACCAAAATCATACTTGCTAATACAGTATTACCTTGGTACTCAACTGCTTTGAAAGTCATCGAATTTGGTTCTCAACACATTTTGACCTGAAAAATTTCTCCTGGTACTCGTCGTTTGTTTGATTCAACACATAAACTAGAACTTGTCAGTGTCGTCTCCCTTGTGACTCACCCACATTCCTTATGGGAAAAATTAGTTTGGTACTCATTGTTTTTGGTACTCATTGCACCTCCTGAAACCAATTAACAACGAGTACTGAGGTACTTTTATTACCGTATACATTTATAGTAACAGAATCTTGCAAGTCTGAATGTGCTTTGTACCTTATGATTCTTGATGAACATATCTTTTCTTTTATGTACACTGAGAGTACATGCACCAAAGACAAATTCCTTGTGTGTCCAATCACACTTGGCCAATAAAGAATTCTATTCTATTCTATTCTATTCTATTCTATTCTATTCTATTCTATTCTATTCTATTCTATTCTATTCTACTCTACTCTACTCTACTCTACTCTACTCTACTCTACTCTACTCTACTCTATTCTATTCTACTCTAATGTTTCCTCTATTTGTATCTATTTTATGTCCCCAGTCCATGTTTATACTTACTACCTAATACATTCTTGACAAATAAATAAATAAGAATAAAAAAAAATTAAAAATTAAAAATGTATAGGTTAGAAAATGCAGTTCCATGCAAGGTTGGGGGGAATAGCACTTTTCCAGGAAAGTCCATTTATTTGATTATAAGAGTCAGCTTCTTTTGGACAAGCTGTCCCAGGCCTCAGATAGGGATGACCTACTTTTCCAAAATTCAAGAAATGCAACTCCCACACCTCAGAAGTGCTTCAGCGAAAGGGATGACCCAATTTCTTGTACTTAAGAAAGGTGGCAAGGAAGAGGGTTTTAAAATAAAAGTACCGCTGCATAATTGTACGATGCAGGGATATATTAGCATCTACATGGGAATCTGGGACAAATTTACTTCTACATTTCAATACTTCTCTTCTTTTGCTACTCATTAGTACTATTATGAGTGTGGGAGTTGGCTTCAGAAAAATCTAGGTCTATAAAGATGCCGAGATTATTTGCAGTCTCCAACATAAAATACCAAAGATGGTATAAGTTTTTTTTAAAAAAACTAATCCTATAGATAGCGGCTTTTGTCACATCTGAATTACATGTTGACTTTCCTCTCCTTCTGCATTGCTCATCTGCATTTTTTTTAATCCTCAAATGAGCAAAAACCCATTCTTGTATAGCATTGTCTGTGTTAACAGAAAGAGAGCTAATGAATACACAACAAGAAGAAATAAAGGTCATTGGATCATATCTAGCAGAATATTTATGCTTTTTGTTATTATTTCTGAGAGATTCAAAGGCCGATGGGGGAAAGGATTGAGCAGCTTGTTAAAGTTGCAAATGTTCCTACAAGAAACCTAGTAAGGTACTAGGGGGAAAAAACCAGATAATGCAGAACAGTTCGGTGCACATTGACTTAATCTTAGTCTTAATCAGCCCTGTGGAAATAATGTAGTTTGCCTCATCAAAATCCTTCAAATGACCTTGAACCAAAATCTCTATATTCTATCCAGTGGTGAGATTCAAGTAATTTAACAACCGGTTCTCTGCCCTAATGATTTCTTCCAACAACCAGTTTTCAAAACTGCTCAGAAAGTTAACAACTGGTTCTCTTGAAGTGGTGCAAATTGACTGAATCCCACAACTGATTCTATCTATCCTCTGCCAAACCAGCAAAAAAAAAAAAAAAAGAGTTCTCCATAACCCCTTTGGACTTTGAGAAGAACATGGAGAAGTTGGAAAGGCACGCTGTTCGGAATTGCTTCTCCTATGTCACTGCAATGCTTGTCAGTTTGTGAGTGAGTTATTTCCTCACTCACATAAACAAAGATCTGGTCTAGAGTTCTCCATGTTTTTTCAATTATAGTAGATATACACCAGGGTTGAGATTCACCCAGTTCGGAGCAGTTTGGGTGAACCGGATAGTAATTTCCAGTTCTACAAAGGAATTATTGAGTTTGTCATCTGCACCTCTATAACTGTCTGGTTTGGCTCTGCAACCCAACAAGACAGACACAGACTTCAGAGGATGATTAGAACTGCAGAAAAAACAATGGCTACCAACCTGCCTTCCATTGAGGACCTGTATACTGAATGGGTCAAAAAGAGGGCTGTGAAAATATTTACAAATCCCTCGTATCCTGGACATAAATTGTTTCAACTCCTACCCACGAAACGACACCATCACTCTGCTAAACAAAGAATTACCTCAACACTGCCAAACTAGTTACTAAGTCTGCACTACTATTAATCTTCTCATCTTTCCCACCACCCATCTCCTCCCACTTATGACTGTAACTTTGTTGCTGATATCCTTACAATTTATATTGATACTGTTTCCTGATTGCTTATTTGTAACCTATGACTATCATTAAGTATTGTACCTTATGATTCTTGACAAATGTATCTTGTCTTTTATGTACACTGAGAGCATATGCACTAAAGACAAATTCCTTGTGTGTCCAATCACACTTGGCCAATAAAAATTCTATTCTATTCTATTCTATTCTATTCTATTCTATTCTATTCTATTCTATTCTATTCTATTCTATTCTATTCTATTCTATTCTACTCTACTCTACTCTACTCTACTCTACTCTACTCTACTCTACTCTACTCTATATTTTACATCTAGTTCACCGAATCAGAAGTTATGAGGATTGGCTGGCCCCTCCACCTTGGCCCACCCCTCCCAGGTGTCTCCAAGTGGCCTGTTTTGGATGCCAGGTAAGTGCAGGGCCTGTATGGAGGCTTTGGGATGGCAAAAAAGGGCCTCCTGGAAGTTCCAGAAGTCTGGAAATGGGCCAGTTTCTGGCCGCCAGAGGGACTGTGGAGCCTGGGCGATGCCGTTTTCGCCCTACCAGAGGCTCGAGGAAAGCCTCCACAGCCTGGGGAGGGTGAAAAACAGGCCTCCTGGAAGTCCAGAAACGGGTGCATTTCTGGCCTCCGGAGCCTGAGGTACACTGTCCCCCCTCCCCCGGAGAATCAGGAAAGCTTATGGAGCCTGGGGATGGTGAAAAGCACACACACACACACCATGGTGCAGGAGACCGAGTAGCAACTGGGCAGAGAACTGGTTGCTAAAATTTTTGAATCCCACCCATGCAACAGACCTCGTATCTATTGCAGAACTCAATATGACTTTTAAGGACCAATAGCAAAGCAAGAGTACTCAGAGACATACAGTATATTTATTGACAGATGACAGGACCTAATATAAAATTCAGCTATTTGGCAAATCTGCCAAATGACTTAATTGATGACATTAAATATGGATGAAATTGCAAAATCAGAAGACAGGGAGTTCCATAAATTGATAATTTTCAGTAGCTGTATTGCTATGATAAAAATCTAGGAAATTTGCCACATGGAGACTTCTGCACTGTAGTACTGGAGAGGGTCCATTTTGAGGAAATTTTGATCGGCTACAAAACATGTTCTGACTCTTTGCAAAAGGTGGGACACATTTCAAGATCGTGGTAACTGAATGGTTCTTGTCTCAACCCAATTCAGCTGAATTTATATGGTGGTTTGCACAGATTGTGGAAGGTAGCTATGTTTTGGACACTATCCAAAGAAGATAAAACATCAGAACTGTGAGTCAGGAAGCATGTGCCTTTCTTAGTTATACGAGAACGAATAGGAAAACAAATACGTTTTCATTATGTCTTAGAGCTTGATACATCTCTAGCTTCCCAACAATTAATCTTAAATAAAAACATCATGTAAAGATGGAAAGTTTACTGGAGGACCAAAGAAGAGACTAATCTGTGGGAGGAAGACAGTGATAAAGTCAAATAAAATCATCAAGGATAAAATCATTTCCATGACCACAAAGATGAGAATAGCTAAAAAAATAACGATTTCTTTTCTAGTAGTGCTATATGATTGTGGAAAAAAAGCACCGGTCAGGAAACTTATACTTTTGAATTATGGATTTGGAGATGGTTACTAAGAGAAATATGGGCTGCAAGAAGCACCAGTTAATCAGACCTGTACCAAACAAACAGAAACTGTTTCCTGGGAGATGTTCTTCAGACATGTCATGGAAGTGGATGATGGACTATAACAATGGTGGCAAACCTATGGCATGCGTGCCAGAGGTGGCACACAGAGCCCTCTCTGTGGACATGTGCACCATCACCCCGGCACTTTTTCATGTCTCTTCCGCACATGTACGCACACCTCCTGCCAGCCAGCTAGTCTTCGGGTCTCTGTTGCACATGTGCAGGGGGCATGCACTCATGCGCCCATGCCTTGCAGTTTGGGTCAGGGATGAAATGCTCCCAGTTCGGACCAGATCACCCAATCCGGTAGCGATGGTGGCGGGTGGTTCGGAGAACCAGTAGCAAAAATTCCTGCCCACCCCCCATGCACAACTGAGCCGCGCAATCATCAGAGGCTTTTTTTTTTTACTTTTAAAAGCATTTTTTCTAAAAGCTCTTCGCCCGAAGAGGTTGTAGAAAAAAATGCTTTTAAAAGTTTTTTTTTAAAAAAAGCCTCTGATGATCGCACGGGTCAGCTGGGGTCGTCAGAGCCTTTTAAAAGCATTTCTTTCTACAACCCCTTTGGCCGAAGAGGTTGTAGAAAAAATGTTTTTAAAAGGAAAAAAAAAAAAGCCTCTGACATCAGGCAACTCAGAGCCTTTTAAAAGCATTTTTTTACAAAATAGAAAAAATGCTTTTAAAAGTAAAAAAAAAAAAAAAGTTGGCCATGCCCAACCAGTCACATTACCCCACCACCACCAAGCCATGCCCTCAGAACGAGTAATAACAAATTTTACATTTCACCTCTAGTTTGGGTGGGATGTGAGTGCACACACAGGTGGCACATGAGACTATGCCTTGCAGTTTGGGTGCGTACATGCACTTTGGACACTCAATGCCTAAAAGGTTCGCCATCACTGAACTATAAGAATCTGATTATGCCTGACAAAATTCAAAAAGTAGAAAAATGAAGAACATTACAAGGCGATGGATAGGATAAAGAGATTCCTAACACATGGTTGAACGTTCTGTGGGTTACTTCTAAAATCAAGTCAAGATTTATCCATACATTTACAAGGAGACAAACATTTACATTGACAAGGAGACAAAAGTTATGGATAGGATGAAGAGATTCCTAATACATGGTTGAATGTCCTGCCAGTTATTTCTAAAATCAAGTCAAGATTTATCCGTACATTTACAAGGAGACAAACACAACGATACTGAGATAATTAAGATATATGAGACAGATCTACCAAAAGGAACATCTCTCCCTTTTTTTCATATCAGAAATGAGGCTACTGAAAAAATCAGACAAAGTTTACTGGAGGGCTACAGAGGAGAGGAATCTGTGGGAGGAAGACAGTGATAAAGTCAAATTAAATCATTTTGGATAAAATCATTTCCATGACCACAAAGATGAGAATCGCTAAAAAAAATAATGATTTTTTTTTTCTAATAGTGCTATATGATTGTGGAAAAAAAGCAGAGGTCAGGAAAGTTATACTTTTGAATTATGGATTTGGAGATGGTTACTAAGAGTAATACGGGCTAAAAGAAGCACCAGTTAATCAAACCTGTACCAAACTATCAGTAACTGTTCCCTGGGAGATGTTCTTCATACATGTCATGGAAGTGGATGATGGACTATAAGAATCTGATTATGCCTGACAAAATTCAAAAAGTAGAAAAATGAGGAATATAGGATAAAGAGATTCCTAACACATGGTTGAACGTCCTGTGAGTTACTTCTAAAGTCAAGACAAGATTTATCCATACATTTACAAGGAGACAAACACAATGGTACTGAGGTAATTAAGATATATGAGACATATCTACCAGAAGGAACATCTCTCCCTTATTTCATATCAGAAATGAGGCTACTGCAAAATCAGACAAACGCCTGGGAAAACAAAATAAAACAAGTGAGGCTTGATAGCTGATTACACATAAAAGCAGAAAGATCTCTTTAACCAGATTTATTGAAAAGGAAAAGAGTGAGTTATCAAAGAGACCATTCTTTCAACGGATAACGGATGAAGGTCCAGGATCCATACAAGAAATCTCTCTCAACCACTGAACGTATCATCTCAATCCCCTTCTAACCACTTTTTTTCCCATATTGTTGTCAGTTTCTTATATTTGACATGATTGCATTGGATTTGCACAATATTAGCCATTTACCGAAAGATGGAGACAAATAAATGGCATTGATGATTTAATTCTTTTTGTTATAATGCTGGATAGCTCGGGATGAACAGCAGAAGTTATTTCTTCACACAGCTGATGAGTTAAACTATGCAATTCATTTATCTGACTACATTGATAATGGCTCCTAACTTGGGCACCCTTAGACAAATGCAGGCAAAGTGAATGGCTGTTAGGTACAGCGATTCTTCATTTGAGGCTAGGCAAACTTGACTGCAATATCCCTTAATAAAGTGGTACTTTACCTGACACAGGTGAGGCAGAGCTGATTCCATTCCACTTATTGTTTTGATTCAGTCGTGGGAGTTTCTGGGCATCCCAGGGATCAAAAGCAAAGGAGCTGCTTTTTAGTAATATTTAGAAGCACGGAACGACTTTTCTTCAAATAGGAGAGTTTTAATTGAAGTTCCAGTAAAGCAAAGTAGCTCTTCAAAACTCTGCATGACTACGTCCCTAAGGAATTGTCTCTTTAAAAAAAAAAAAATGGATTGCTGGAAAACATGAGTAGAAGGGATATAACAGCACATTTGATCTGTATTTGGGGTTCTCAAAAGATTCTCTGCTGGCCATTGCAGGGAGACAAGAGGCTACCTTTTTTCTCTGGAGGAATAGAGAGGTTTGCAGTAAATATGGAAACAAATGCCCACCTTCCTGGGAATTCTGGAACTGGATGAAGTTTGCTATCTGCTATGGGAAGCAATAGGAATAGCACTTAGACCATGGGTCGGCACCCTTAAACACTCAAAGAGCCACAAAGGTCCTAACCAGAAGGCCCCCGTCAATTCGGGAGCCGACTGAATCTGTTCCTTTACTATAGAGTCTCCTAGTGAGGCATCCTTTTTCCTCTACCCATCCTAACCGAAAGCCCTATCAATTGTGGAGCTGACTGGCGACAGGGAGCCACAGCAGAGGGATGAAAGAGCCACATGCGGCTCCAGAGCCGCAGGTTGACGACCCCTGATTTAGACTTATATACCGCTTTATAGTGCTTTAGAGCCCTCTCTAAGCCATTTACAGAGTCAGCCTATTTCCCTCAACAATTTGGGTCCTCATTTTACCCACCTCAGAAGGATTGAAGGCTGAGTCAACCTTGAGCTGGTATGAATTGAACTGCTGGCAGTCAGCAGAATTAGTCTGCAGTATTGCATTTTAACCACTGTGCCACAATGGCCTTTCCTTCCTTCCTCCCCTCCCCTCCCTTACCCTTCCTTCCCACTTTAGCAATAGCACTTAGACTTATATACCACTTCACAGTGCTCTACAGCCCTCTCTAAGCAGTTTACAAAATCAGCCTCTTGCCCCCAACAATCTGGGTCCTCATTTTACCCACCTCGGAAGGATGGAAGGCTAAGTCAACCTTGGGCCTGGTGAGATTTGAACTGCCAAATTGCAGGCAGCCAGCAGGCAGCAGAATTAGGCTGCAGTACTGCCTCGAACCACTGCGCCACCGTGGCTCCGTGGAAGCTATTAAAACTGTTAATTCAGGTAGTCCTTGACTTACAACTACAATAGAGCCCCAGATTTCTGTGACTAAGCAAAACAGTTGCTAAGTGAATTGTGCCCCATTTTACGACCGTTCTTGCCACCGCTCTTAAGTGAATCGCTGCAGTTAAGTTAGTAACATGGTTGTTAAGTGAATCTGGTTTCCGCATTGACTTTGCTTGTCAGAAGGTCGCAAAAGTTGATCACGTGACACCAGGACACTGCAACCATCATAAGTATGAATCAGTTGGCAAGCATCCAAATGTTGATCACATGACCATGGAGATGTTGCAATGGTCATATGAAAAACAGTCATAAGTCACTGCCATTATAACTTCAAATAACAACAAGCTATTGCAAGTTGAGTACTAGGGGATCCATGTATTACATTAATCCATACCTTACTTTAACCATGGTTTATTTAAAGTGAAACCATAATCCATAGTTTACAAAATGGCTGGTTTCCAATAAAGTGCATTGTAGCTTAAAGCAATCTATGAAACCAGTCAGCGTAACAGAGGAGAGAGAATCACATCAACCACTCCATTTTTACCCAAAATTCCTCTTCTGCTGCCAAAAAAGAAACAGCAGCTGTAAAATGGGAGACGGGGGAATTGGTGTTGGAGATGAGATGAACATACAAGAAAGGAACAGAAAGGAGTGGAAGGAATTTGAAGAGGCTGCCTGCCTCAATTGCAAAATGCTCTCCTTTCATTGCAAGCCAGATCAAAACTCATGGCAGCTTTGTTCAGTCATGAATTCACCTGATAACGTCTAAACGTGAGAGAAAGAGACCCCTGGGATATCCTTTTCTCAATGCAGAATGACATTCCTTTGATTGCCAGGACTTTTATGCTTCTACATACCGTATTTTTCTGACTATAAGATGCTCCAGACTATAAAACGCACCTAGCTTTTGGGGAGGAAAACAACACAAAAAAAATCTGCCTCTGCCTCCCATCAATTTGCCTCCTTGCAGCAAACAGCTTCAGCACAGCCTGATTTAGCACGAGCAGCTGATTGGCAGTTGGATCTCCCTCCCAGAATACCAACGATCAGCTGTTTCAGGCTGCGGGGATTGCCACTGCCTGTCGCCGGCACCTATTGCTGCCTCCATGTGCCCTGTTTTCAGCCTCCGCACATCCCATTTTTAGGTTAGGTTTATTGGCCTTCAGACTTGATAAAGCGGAGAAAAGGGAGTTGAAGGAATCAATTTATCAATGGGAAGGAGTCAAAATCAATTGGGAGTGGATGGGGTTTTATGCTGGCTGGGCCAGTTCTCAGACTTCCCTATCCACTTACAGTTCTTAGCACATTCTAAAACATGCAGCTTTGCCAATCAAAAAAAAAAAGTGCCATATATTAAAGTCTAGGGAAAATTATGAGGGCAAGCACACAGCAATTCTGAAGGTTTTAACTTGCCGTCCAGTGGTGGGATTCAGCCGGTTTGGGCAAGTTCGAGCCCTGCCCCTTCTAGAATCCCCACGTGCCCCATTTTGGCTCCCAGCTAAGTGCAGGGAGACCTACTAGGTCCAAAATGGGACACGGGAGAGGTGTGCAGCATGGTCCTCTGTGGCCTGTTTTTGCTCCCAGGAGGCTGCAGGGAGGTCTACTAAGCCCAAAATGGAGTGCCCCCATCTCCGCGGCTCATTTTTGCTCCCAGGGTGTACAGGAGGCCGAGTTCTGCCTATCACACCCCCTGGCTATGCCCACTATGGCCACGCCCACCCAGCCGGTCATTAGGGCAGAGAACCAGTTGTTAAATTATCTGAATCCCACCACTGGCCATAGCCAACTGCGTTCTTGCTGAATTGAACCGACTTTGCTTAATAGCTCATAGACGAGATTCAGGAAAAAATGCTGGCTCTTGAACGAACCCAGGAAAGTAATAAAGGGGAGAAGAGAACTGAACGGAGATTGAGGTTCAGGAATCCACCATGATATAAGCATGGCTGAGGAAGCCAGTTCCCAGAGGGGACTTGGCAAGAGTTATAGGGACAAGCAGTGCAAGTCTGAGAATTTGTTTCAGATGTTGTATCAGCAATCAGCAAGAAAGTTGTTGGGGTTTTTTTTAGCCTAAAGTCTCTGTGGTTTCAGCTACAAATAGCACTTTAGAGACTCCAACTATCAAGGAGCACAGTTCCTGTTAATTAGTCTCTTTTATTCTTAAAGAAATCTCTTCAGACTCCTTAACCATTCCTGCAGAGGACCATCGTGAAGGTTACTCCAGAGATGGTTGGTGTGTGCAAACCAGGAGTTAATTTAGCACACAACCTTTCCCGTGTCACCCTGGACAAGGAGAGTGATTGCATAAAATTAAAATAAAGGGAAAAACAGTTCCCTTCACTGCCAAACTGTTTTTCTGAAGCTTGGTTTTCTCAGCTCCATCAGTGGGCCCTTCAGGCTACAGTGTGACACACTAGCTGTCACATGCTGGTCAGTCAATTCCAGATAGCTGATTTAAAAGACAACCATTTTCCTGCTCAGACTGACTGCCCCATAATCATTTCTTCTCTGCAAAGGCGTGGCAGTGGATTCAAGCTAAAAATTCTTTTTTTTTTTTTTTTGGATGCTTTGTTCAAAGATCTCTGCATGCTTTACCTTTAGTTAAAGGTTCCCCTTGCACATATGTGCTGGTCGTTCCCGACTCTAAGAGGCGCTGCTCATCTCCATTTCAAAGCCAAAGAGCCAGCGCTGTCCGAAGACGTCTCCGTGGTCATGTGGCCGGCATGACTAAACGCCAAAGGTGCACAGAACGCTGTTACCTTCCCACCAAAGGCGGTTCCTATTTTTCTACTTGCGTTTTTACGTGCTTTCAAACTGCTAGGTTGGCAGAAGCTGGGACAAGTCACAGGGGCTCACCCCGTTGCATGGCACTAGGGATTTGAACCGCTGAACTGCCGACCTTTTGATCGACAAGCTCAGTGTCTTAGCCACTGAGCCATCGCGTCCCTGCTTTACCTTTACCCACATGGAAATATTGTATCTAGATTTGATGCTGTTGCCTAGTTTGGTAATGAAATATTTGCAAGAAAGGCGAGCTCAGAGAGCACCAAGGACCTCACGTCAGGGGTGGATTCTGCTTACCTTTACTACCGGTTTGCAACAAGGCCGCACGCTTTTTGTGCGCACATGCACACAGACGCTCTTCTTGCACATGTGCAGAAGCATTTTCATGACGTCAGGGTCAGTGGGCGGGGCCTCCGGTCGGTTTTACTACCGGTTCTATAGAACCGGTGTGAAGCGGGAGCAATCCACCACTGCCTCATGTATTTAGAGTACAGAAAGTTTTTTGTATGGTTCCGTAGAATTATGAAAAGAGAGTGAAGTCAGAAAAAAACTTCCCATTTATGGATGGATCTTCCCATCCTGATATGTGAGACTCCTAGATTTTCAAACTGGGATGCAGTGATATGCCTAGATGTTGCCCAAAGAAACAAGCTGTTTATTATGATAATCTGACTCGTTTATGACTTCCTATTGTTACTAATGTGATTATAGTCAAACCAGGATTATAACCAATTATAGTAAAAAAAAAAAAAATAGAAACAAAGGGAAACAATTTAAAAATAAAGGATTACATTCAAAAGTGGATGTTGGAGGGGAATTATTAAAAAAAAAAAAAGAAACCTGGAAGAAATGACGCCTCTTTGTGTCGTTTCCATATAAAGAAGATGTTCAGACTAACACAGGGAAGATTCAGAAGACACACACACATACACACACACACAAACACACCGCCACTTCCTTAGCCTTTCATAAGGTATTCCAAATCTGGTTATTGCCTTAAGGATTTGGCCTAGGATATTACATGACCCCCGAGATTGGTTTTATTGCTGATTTTCTTTTTATGGTAAAGTGAGAATATCTTCACAGGACCTTCACAAATCCATTTATATGGATTGCTGGTGGTTTAATTTTATCATTGCTTGGCTTTTATGGCCTTGAATGACACCTATGCTTAGTGCTATTGTTTAAATAAATCAATACACAAATAAACATTGATTATTATTTTTTTTTTTACGCAGTGATAAAGTTGGAAGGGACCTTGGAGGATTTCTACTCCAGCCTCTTGCTCAAGCATGAGACCAGTGGTGGGAGTCTCCCGGTTCTACCCAGTTTGAGCAAACCTGTAGCGACGGCGGCGGGAGGCTCTGCCCACCTGCCTGGATGTCATCACAGACGCTCTACGCATGCACAGAAGTGGTGCACACGCACTCACTTTGCGAACTGGTAGTGAAGGTAAGTGAATACCACTACTGTCGAGCATCAAATACTCCTCAACATGAAACCTTATACAACGAACATGACAACACAGAACCTTGCCCATGACAGGGAGGGTTGTTCAGGCAACCATCCAGAGAGAAACCAAGTGGGGGTGCACGGTGGAGGGGGTTGATGCAAATAGGAAACACATTGATGGTGATAGGTGACGGGCAGTGTAGGGAAACGGGAATCAGGGGGAATGAGCAGCCAAAACAGCAACGTCGACGACAGTGATGACATCATATACCAGTGTCTTCGGCTCCCCGGGTGGGAGGGAGCAGGTGGGAGATTCAAATATGCTACAGCTGCAACCCATCCCAAAGCTGATAAAACCGAAGAGACGGAGCAGCCAGCTGACTCCGTCTTTGAGCTGAAGTCACAGCACCAGCATTTCCTGTAAACTGCCACGTATCCAAGATTAAAATGGGTTGTATTTGCCGATTCATTGTGTGTGTGTTGTGCATTACTCGGCTTCGGACAGGTGGCTCCAGAGACGCTGAGAACTACTGCATGAGACCCTATACCAGTGATGGATAACCTTTTAGCCATCACGTGCCTGGAGGGGGGCTGGGGGAGGGGGTTGAGCATGCGTGCCCACACCCATAACTCTATGTGAACCATCCCCATGCATACACGCACGACTCCCCACCTGGCTACCCCACTCCTGGCATGCGATGGCCTGGTAAGCCCGTTTTTCTCTTTCACCTGGCTCCAGAGCCTCTCTAGGAGTCTGGGGAGAGCAAAAGTGGCCTTCTCCAACCCCACCCACTGGAGGCCCTCCAGAGGCCAGAAACGGCCCGTTTGTCAATTTCCAGTGGACTGAAAGGGCCGTTTTTTGCTGTCCCCAGCCTCCAGAGCCTCTTTAGGAATCTGGGAAGGGCAAAAATGGCCTCACCCCCCCCCCAGGAGGTCCTCTGGTGGGACTGGAAGTTGGCAACTGGGCCATTTTCGGCCTCTGGAGGACCTCCTGGGGGGGAAGCTGTTTTCACCCTCCCCAGACTCCTAGAGAGAATCTAGAGCCAGGTGAAAGAAAAAAAATGGGCCTTCCCCACCCCCACCCCCGAGGCCCTCCAGAGGCAGGAAACAACCTGTTCCCCTACTTCTGGTGGGCCCAGAAGGCCCCAAAATCAACTGGAGCTCAGCTCACGTGCCGACTAATATGGCACATGTGCCATAGGTTCACCATCATGGCCCTATACTATTTCAGGCAAATGACTGTCTAATCTCTTCCTAAAAATCTCCAGTTTTGGAGTAACCACAATTTCTGGAGGCAAGTCATTCCACTGATTAATTGTTCTAATTGTCAGGGAATTTCATCTTAGTTCCAGGCTGGGCCACTCCTTGATTAGTTTCCATCCATTGCATTACGTTTCAGAGTAAAGGTAATTTCATCAAGAGAGCCATCACAAGTGACAAAAAGAAAATATTAATAATCAAACTAATCTGTAAAACCAAAGGCAACTTATCAAGCATTCTTAACCTATTCCCCAAACATAATCATGCCAAAAGCCTTTAATATAATCTTCTAAAACTCAATTTTCCTCCAAACTTGCCCACCATTGATGGCAGTGAGTTGATTAAATGCATTTGGTCCACATTTTTATGTCAATCCATGTAATTCATTTTTTTCCGGGTTAATATGCAAAGTGGAACATAGCCTCAAAGGGTACCTTTTCCCCCCAAATTCTGAAGCTTTTACCTAGGCACATCTAAAATGTGACTTTATTAAAGAAAAGTTTGCATAATGAGACAATAATTGGATAGCACAGAATTGTGATGGGATACATGTTAAATTGACCCAGAAAAGATATGCGCCAATTTGTACATCCCTAAAGAAGAGTATAAGTTAAGGTACAAATGCAATTGGGCTCTAAGAAAACTCTACAAACGGAGCACCTACTGATAACTTCAAGAATAGCAGCCTCAGGAAACCAGCAGCATGAATTATTGGAACAAGATATCGGAATTCGTTTTGGAGAACACCCAATTAACATTTGGTGCCCTGTTCCCAGAGCTGTATGAAGTTGCTCAGAATTAAGAAAAAATTTAAGTACATCTAGAACTCCATTTCCAAATTAACATGCGGGTACTACCTTGATCTTAAGATTCATTTTAATTTAGCTTCTCATTTCCATTTGTTATTTTTATATCAAGAGTGAATTTCTCACTTCGTTGTCAATGATTTAACTATAGCTAGTAACTGTTTTAATCTAAATAACTTTCTGTTATATTGTTTTTGTCATATACTGTGTCCAGCTACAAGGAAAATGGGGATGGATGGATGGATGGATGGATGGATGGATGGATGGATGGATGGATGGATGGATGGATGGATAGATAGATAGATAGATAGATAGATAGATAGATACATAGATAGATAGATAGATAGAAGATAGATAGATAGATAGATAGATAGATAGATAGATAGATAGATAGCTAAATAGCTAGATAGATGATAGATAGATAGATAGATGATAGATAGATAGATAGATAGATAGATAGATAGATAGATAGATAGATAGATAGATGATAGATAGATGATAGATAGATAGATAGATAGATAGATAGATAGATAGATAGATAGATAGATAGATAGATAGATAGGCAAAATTCCCATTACCAATTTCCCCCTTAAACTATGTTTTTGGAATGTTTTGTAGCCTAGGTTCACAAAGCAATTCATAAACAATTCAAAATGCAAACATAAAAGAAGTGCGGTGAAAACAAATGGCAAAAGCTTTCACCATTGAAAGTCTTTTAGAAAAACTGGTTGCCAGACTAGCCATTAAATGTGGATGACTGAGCAAGGCTAGTGTCACAATTGATTCAGCATACAAGCCGACACAGGAGGAATAAGCCCCCTACTCAGTGCTTGAATTTTTTTAAAAAATGAGGAAATTATTTATTCTTCCACTGCCCGCCTACAAAACCCATAGCAAACATCTCTGCAGTGTAATTGACATTTGTGGATTGTTTATAAGACTGCTAAAGATAAAGGTTCCCCTCGCATGTATGTGCTAGTCATGCCCGACTCTAGGGAGCGGTGCTCATCTCCATTTCAAAGCCGAAGAGCCAGCGCTGTCCGAAGACGTCTCCATGGTCATGTGGCCGGCATGACTCAACTCCAAAGGCGCACGGAACACTGTTACCTCCCCACCAAAGGTGGTCCCTATTTTCCTACTTGCATTTTTTACGTGCTTTCAAACTGCTAGGTTGGCAGAAGCTGGGACAAGTCACGGGAGCTCACCCCGTTACGTAGCACTAGGGATTTGAACCACTGAACTGCCGACCTTTCAATCGACAAGCTCAGTGTCTTAGCCACTGAGCTACCGCATTCCTATACAGTCAGACTGCTAGGAGCATTCAAAACTGCAGTTGCCACAGAGAAGTCCCTGTTTGGGACAAAAGATGTTGTAATTTTAAGAGCCTCGGTGGTGGAGCAGACTAAGTGCTATTAAGTGCTAGTACTTAGCTGCCAGCTGCCTGCTATTAGTGGGGGTTCAAATCTCACCAGGCTCAAGGTTGACTCAGCCTTCAATCCTTTCGAGGTAGGTAAATTGAGGATTTGGATTGTGGGGGCAATAAGTCAGCTTTGCATAGAACAACACCTCTTAGGCCGGGGAGGGGGGGGGGGCGAAAGCCCTAATAAGCAGGTATATACATAAAAGTATGCAGGCTATTGCTATAATGCATTGTAAGCCACCCTGAGTCTACTTAGAAGGGCGGCATATAAATTGGACTAATAAATAAATAATTCAAATTTTCCAAAAACATTAGCTTGAAGGAAGTTTCTTTGGGAAATCTTTCATATATAAGAGAGAAGAGGAATTTCTAGGTGCATAAGAAAGAGAAAAAAAAACATTTCCTAAGCTGTAAATGGTAAAGTGGTCCAACATTAGGATGAAAACAAGTATGGAGACAAAATATACTCCAATTCCATTTAAAGGCAAAGTCACCTAAAGGAGACAGGGTGGTACAGTGGTTAGAATGTTTAGAATGCAGCATTGTAGGAAAACTCTGCTCACAGCCTGGGGTTTGATTCTGACCAGCTGGAGGTTGACGCAGCCTTCCATCCTTCCGAAGTCAGAAAAAGGAGGACTTGGCTTTGTTGGTGACAATATGCCAACATTTGTAAACTGCCAAGAGGGTGCTGTAAAGCACTATGAGGCAATATATAAATCTAGGTGCTCTTGCTATTGCTAAAGAAAACCAAGATATAGAAACCAAAACACATGGATACTGCCAACAATCTGGGTCCAGTGGTGGGTTGCTCCCGGTTCAGACCGGTTCATAAGAACCGGTAGTAAAACCGGTGGGAGACCCTGCCCACCACCGCAGATGTCATCATTGGTGATCTGCACATGCGCAGAAGCTTCTGCGCGATCCCATTGAGAACCGGTAGTAAAGGTAAGTAGAACTCACCCCTGTCTGGATCCTCATTTTACTGACTTTGGAAGGGCCAAAGGATGAGTCAACCTTGAGCCGATAACTATCAAACTACTGGCAGTGAGCAGTGCGTTAGCCTGCAATACTGCATTCGAGCCACTATGCCACTAATAACAATTGCCTATGTACAGAGACCTACACACACACATACTTATATAATAATAAAACTTCAAAACCCTAATACAAATAAAGTTTTAAAGATTACTTTATTCAATTCTCCAATTCCTCCCCAAAGTGAGAGAAAATGTGTGTGAAAGAGGCATTGGAAATCAGTGTACCCAGAGATGTCCTAATTGTAAAGAAAAGGTCAATGTAAGATTTTAAAGCAAAACACTCCAATTGATGAGGAAATGGACATGGGTTGAAACCAAGTTCATTTTTTAAGAGCCTGGTGGCGCAGGGGACTAAGTGCTGTTAAAGTAGCACTTAGTTGCCAGCTGCCTGCAATTAATACAAGTTCAAATCTCACCAGGCTCAAGGCTGACTCAGCCTTCCATCCTTTCAAGGTAGGTAAAATGATATTGCCCGGATTATGAGGGCAATAAACTGACTTTTGTATAAAAAAGAACATCGCTTGGGGGGGGGGGCAAAAGCCCTTTTAAGCAGGTATATACAAAAGTATGAAGGCTATTGCTTAATGCATTGTAAGCTGCCCTGAGTCTCCAGAGAAGGGTGGCATATAAATTGAACTAATAAATAATAATAAATAAATAAATTGAAGCATGCCATGTAGAGAGATCAAAGGCTAAGGAAGAGATGGAGATGGTAAAAGAACTGGGACTTATAGTAGAAGCTAAACCCAGAGCAAATATTTCTGATTCCTTAACACAACAAACAAAAAAAGACCAGAGGATCAAGGAAGCCAATGAAAAAAACCCAACCAGGACCTTAAAAATATGTATCTTGCTAGAAGAGCTAATTTCTCCTTTTCTTTTCAGAACAGAAATGCAGAATTGGCGGCTTTACAAAACCAGAAATCCTAATATACCAGCACAGCGATCAATACTGTATCTCAGTATACCCATTTTGTTTAACTAGAAGATCATTTCAAACAGGGGATTCAAGAAGGACACCAAAACAAAACAGATCATGACCCCAAGCAAACAAAAGTGTAGAGTGAAGCAGCTGGAGACAACCTTCATCCTAAACCATATTTGTTGCATCTTTTCTACTAATCAGCAAACATCCCAAAGTCCGGAGTAGATTGTTGTTTGCTTGCTTCCCTTAAACCTCTGGGAGGAATAACTACATTGAGTCTGCCAGAATTACAAAATATACAAACAACAGTACCAAATCAGGCATGATTCATCAGCTAATAGTAATAACAACTCAACCCACTAGATCCGGTTTGCCAAGATACAAATGTGCATATTTACAAAACCAGGCACTGTTGTGGCCTTCTTACAAGAACAGGTTAATATCTATCACCAGAAACAGACACAGCACATACAATGAAATCCAATGGTGAAAAAAGCAAGATTCTACATTTAGGCAAGAAAAACAAAATGCACAGGTACAGTATAGATGGTATCTCACTCAATAGTAGTAACTGGAAGAGGGATCTTGGAGTCCTAGTGGACAACCAATTAAATATGAGCCAGCTGTGTGCAACAGCTGCCAAAAAAGCCAACACAATTCTAGGCTGCATAAACAGAGGGATAGAATCAAGATCATGTGTTAATACCACTTTATAATGCCTTGGTAAGGCCACACTTGGAATACAGCGTTCAGTTTTGGTTGCCACAATGTAAAAAAGGTGTGGAGACTATACAAAGAGTGCAGAGAAGAGCAACCAAGATGATTAGGGGATTGGAGGCTAAAACATATGAAGAACGGTTGCAGGAACTGGGTATGTGTAGTTTAATGAAAAGAAGGACATGGGGTGACATGATAGCAATGTTCCAATATCTCAGAGGCTGCCACAAAGAAGAGGGAGTCAAGCTATTCTCCAAAGCACCTGAGGGCAGGACAAGAAGCAATGGGTGGAAACTAATCAAGGAGAGAAGCAACTTAGAACTAAGGAGAAATTTCCTTCAGTTAGAACAATTAATCAGTGGAACGACTTGCCTCCAGAAGTTGTGAAGGCTCCAACACTGGATGTTTTTAAGAAGATGTTGGATAACCATTTGTCTAAAGTGGCATAAGGTTTCCTGCTTAAGCAGGGGGTTGGACTAGAAGACCTCCAAAGTTCCTTCCAACTTCGTTATTCCATTCCATTCCATTCCATTCTATTCTATTCTAATGATCCTAGAGGCTGAAGTAACTCTCAGAGGTGTATCTACTACTACTGGTAGAAATTCAGGAATTACAGTTGACTCTCCAGCCATACCAATCAAAATTTATTTCTATGTTCTCTTCAGCTGGCCAATGCATTGTTCTTCAATTAGAAATCTGCATTTGTAATGCTGTAAAATTGTTCTATTTATGGGAAGCAGTAATTACACATATTAATTTGACCTTGGGACTAGCTTTAATACTTTAGGATGTTCGTGTTATTTTCAACTGCATGTCTAATATGTGAAAATTGATAGCAGGAGAATGGAAATGATTATTTGCACAATGCATGTTGCTAAGAGACATGACCTTTAAAAACATATATGTATGATCCCAATTATCAAGTCAATTAAGGGCCTGGTATTACTTGCAGTTTAGGAACAGGTTGTTTATAGATGTGGATAAGGTATAGATTGCAATGAAATATTGTAATCTTTTAGCAAAGCTGTTTTCATTATTACTGTGCCTTCCACTCTGGGTTGAACCCTGGAGACTGTCTGTATTGCAAGTTTTCTTGGCAAGATTTCAGAAGTGCTTTGCCATTGCCTTCTTCCAGGGGCTGAGAGAGAGTGGCAGAGCTGGCTGGAGAATTCTGGGAGTTGAAGTCCACAAGTCTTAAAGCTGCCAAGTTTGAAGACCTCTGGCATAAGGTCTCCTGCCTTGGACAGGGGGTTGTATTAGAAGACCTCCAAGATCCTTCCCAGCTCTATGATTCTATGTTCTACGATAGAATATAGCAAAACCAAGGGGGAAAAAATCTGCTCTGTGTCCTACCATAGTCGGAAATGAAAGAATATGGGGAAAAAATTAGGCTTTGTTAAGTTCTGCCACCAAGACAGGAACACAATCATAACGCTAGAGCCATTGGTTGTCCATTTGAGAGAACTGTCGGGTCTAAATCCAATTTAAAGATAAGAGTTTAAAAAGCAGAGAAGGGATTTTAAGGGTCTTATCAAACACCTGGCACTTGGACAGCCAACTGAATCATCGTATGTGTCATCTGCTCCCAGTCACCTCTATTTTGGTGACCTGCATCACATTTCTATGTAGATTAGTACAATTCTGTATAAAATTCCCTTTGGAGAGACACATTAGCAGTGTAAAACTCAAGCCAAAACTGTGCTGCCCTTCATCTACGTTTTGTGTGTGTGTGAGAGAGAGGTAATTAATGTCCACCTTAGACTGACATAGCAACATTACTATCTCTGGGCCAACAAGCAGATAATAAACATACGAAAGAATGAAATTAGTGAAAGAAAAAGATCTTGAATGAGCAGAGTTTAAAATGCCTGGTTAAAGCAGAAGCCTGCCTGCCTTCCCTCTCCTTCTTCCTTCCTTCCTCACTCCCTCCATCTTCCTTCCTCCTTCCTTCTCTCTCCTTCTTCCTTCCTTCCTTCTTTCATCCCTTCCTCCTTCCTTCCTTTTCTCCCTTTCTTCCTCCCTCCCTCCCTCCATCTTCCTTCCTTGCTCCCTCCCTCCCTTCATCTTCCTTCCTCCTTCCTCCTCTCTCCTTCCTTCCATCATCCCTTCCTCCTTCTTTCCTTTTCTCCCTTCCTCCCTCCCTCCCTCCCTCCCTCCCTCAGTCTTCCTTCCTTGTCCCTCCCTCAGTCTTCCTTCCTCCATTCTACTCTCCCCTTCTTCCTTCCTTCCATCATCCCTTCCTCCTTCCTTCCTTTTCTCCCTTCCTCCCTCCCTCCCTCCTTCCCTCCCTCAGTCTTCCTTCCTTGCTCCCTCCCTCAGTCTTCCTTCCTCCTTCCTTCTCTCTTCTCTCTTCTCTCTTCTTCCTTCCTTCATCCCTTCCTCCTTCCTTTCTTTTCTCCCTTCCTTCCTTCCTTGCTCCCTCCCTTCATCTTCCCCCTCTCCTTCCTTCCTTCCTTCCTTCCTTCCTTCCTTCCTAGAAGAGGGCCGAAAGATTGTAAGACATACCAAGTAACACCCTAATCTGCGATGGGTTACTATTTTGAGAAACATGGGAGGAAACATCCTTGATCACCAGTCCCAGCACAGAGGTGACATATGGCCCAGCTGCGGTGGTGGCTGAAATTAAGGCTAAAAACTTGAATGAATAAAAAGAATGAAATTAGTGAAAGAAAAAGATCTTGAATGAGCAGAGTTTAAATTGCCTGGATAAAGCAGAAGCCTGCCTGCCTACCTTCCCTTCCTTCCTTCCTTCCTTCCTTCCTTCCTTCCTTCCTTCCTTCCTCCCTCCATCTTCCTTCCTTCCTTCATCCCTTCCTCGATCACCAGTCTCAGCACAGAGGTGACACATGGCCCAGCTGTGGTGGTGGCTGCAATTAAGGCTAAAAACTTAGATATGGAACAGAGGCACCAGGGCATTCCTGATTTTGGAGAAATGTACAATATGTAAAAACCCCGGAAATCCTTTTAATGTTCAGCATGACTTTGGAACTGGATACGGTGGTTGTACAGGATCGCTTCTACTCTTAGGATAACCTACAGCGATGTATCTTAAGGCTTGAGATAAGAGCAATTGATGCTTGCAGTTGCATTTCAGAATCCCCAGAACGTATAAAAAGAGTAGACGGAGACGATTCATTTTTTTCTTCCAATAATCAAGGACATTACGTGAGGTTTGGGACTGAAAGTAGAGGGAGGGGGTGTTGTTTGTTCAGCAACTAAAACTGAAAAGGGAGCAAACAACTACCTTGGAAAAAATTCAGTTGGCTTTGCTACAGGAAATCTTATGGAACAATCAGTTTCTCTGCAACACTCAATTATACTCAGCTTGTGGGCCTGTGAGTACACACACACACACACACACACACAAACATATCACAGAAATGTTTTAAATTTGTAAGTGACCTCTTTTCAAGGACACTAATACTATAAACTTCTGTTCTTCTGAAAAAGTACAAAACACCACAAAAGATCAAGATTAGGTTGAATTGTATTACGGTGATCGTCAATGTATGCCTTCCTTCTCTTTCCTTTCTCCACACCCGCTGTCCCCAGCACAATTGATGGAGAAGGACTAGTTATTTCAAAGGAATGAATGAAAGGAAACATTTTCTATTTTGTAAATGTTTTGCTCGAAGCCCTATATTTGCTTTCTTCCATTCTCACCCTATGAGAATTTAAATCTTTTGAATCGTAGGAGATTTTGAATCTTCATGCTATAATGGGAGAGTTGAAGGGGGGGGAACCCGACCAAGACTGAAGTGTAATGTTCTCCAACTTGGAATTTTCTAAAGGTCCTGGGACTACACAGCTCAGAATATACAGCCAAGGATCAACTCAGACTGGGGAAGAGTCTGAGCCATCACCCAGCTAATTCGCATATAGATGGGAGGTTGAACAACTAGCCTCATGGTGCGACCAGAACAATCTGGACTTGAACTCAAAACCGTAGAAATGGTGGTAGACTTTAGGAGAAACATTTCCATACTTCCACCTCTGACAATATTAGACAATATAATATCACCAGTAGAGACCTTCAAATGTCTAGGTTCTACCATATCGCAAGATCTAAAATGGACAGCTAACATCAAAAACATCATCAAAAAAGCACAACAAAGAATGTTCTTTATGGGCCAACTCAGGAAGCTCAAACTGCCCAAGGAACTGCTGATCCAGTTCTACAGAGGAATTATTGAATTCTGATATTACTGTTCAATTATTGAACAGTTATAGAGGTGCAGATGAATTATCAGTCATCTGCACCTCTATAACTGTCTGGTTTGGTTCTGCAACCCAACACGACAGACACAGACTTCAGAGGATAATTAGAACAGCAGAAAAAACAATTGCTACCAACCTGCCTTCCATGGAGAACCTGTATACTGCACGAGTCAAAAAGAGGGCTGTGAAAATATCTATAGACCCCGCGCATCCTGGATATAAACTGTTTCAATTCCTACCCTCAAAACGACGCTATAGAGCACTGCACACCAGAACAACTAGACACAAGAACAGTTTTTTCCCGAACATCATCACTCTGTTAAACAAATAATTCCCTCAACACTGTCAAACAAGTTACTAAGTCTGCACTACTATTAATTTTCTCATCGTTCCCCCACCCATCTCCTTTCACTTATGACTGTATGACTGTAACTTTGTTACTTGTATCCTTACGATTTATATTCACATTTTCCTAATATGATTTGATTGCTTATTTATATCATATGACTATCATTAAGTGTTATACCTTATGACTCTTGATGAACATATCTTTTCTTTTATGTACACTGAGGGCATATGCACCAAGAGAAATTCCTTGTGTGTCCAATCACACTTGGCCAATAAAAAATTCTATTCTATTCTATTCTATTCTATTCTATTCTATTCTATTCTATTCTATTCTATTCTATTCTATTCTATTCTATTCTAAATTCTATTCCTAATTCTAATTCTAATTCTAATTCTATTCTAACCTACCCAGAGCTTAACCGTCCCTATGCAGAATGTTTGTTACCATAATTTTGAAGAAAATAGAGTTTTTAAAAGTTGTTCTCCCTTTTTTCCTTATTTTCTTCCCAAGAGTAGCTTACTGATTATTAGAAAGAAGGGGAATCAATATTAATCAAAACAAATTTCCTCACCCAAATTTTCACTAAAGCTCAGTCATGCTTTGCAGTTGATCACTCGTTGGCTTCCTTGTGGTGTTAAGGTTGAGAAAAGGAAAGGACCATTGAGTTCACTAAGTTAATGGGGCAAAGAGAATCTAGTTCAGAAAAAGAAAAGCTCAACCAACTCCTGCAGACCATTTCCTTCTTGAATTAAAACCTGAATAAACAGCATCAGGTATCAGGAGCAAACTAAAGAGCAGAGATATCACCCTGCCAACAAAAGTGTGCATCGTCAAGGCTATGGTTTTCCCAGTTGCAATATATGGCTGTGAAAGTTGGACCATAAGAAAGACTGAGTGCAAAAGAAGTGAGGCCTTTAAACTATGGTGCTAGAAAAGACTTCTGCAAGTCCCTTGGACTGCAAGGTGATCCAACCAGTCAGTCCTAGAGGAGATCAACCCTGACTGCTCTTTTGAAGCCAGATCCTGAAGATGAAGCTCAAATATTTTGGCCACTTAATGGGAAGGAAGGACTCCCTGGAGAAGAGCCTAATGCTGGGAACGGTTGAGGGCAAAAGAAGAAGGGGACGAAAGAGAACGAGGTGGCTGGATGGAGTCACTGAACCAGTTGGCATGAGCTTAAATGGTCACTTTGGGGATGGTGGAGCACAGGAAGGCCTGGAGGAACATTGTCCATGGGTCACGATGGGTCAGACACAACTTCGCAACTAACAACAACAATCAGGGGGCCAGAATGAAAGGATTAAGAATAAGCGCAAGAAATCTCTCCCCAACTTTTATGTGTGGTTGAACCAAACAGTTCTTCCCAACAATATCTGGGTCATCTAATACAAATGAATCTTAATTCTTAAAAAGGAATCTCTTCCATTTTCTTTCAAGCTTTGCATCAGCTGAACCATAAAACTAAAGGTCTCTCATACATGAATAGCAGAATGCATTCTCTGGAAATGGATTTACTTCAGCCCAAATGTCCAGGGCAACAGCTAGGCGAAAATGAAGTGAAATAAGATAGCTACTTCAGATATCTGAGAGTTTAACTTAACTTATCCTTTGATCCACCAAAAGGAGAACTAATTTCAACTTACTGCCTAGAAAGATCACATCAACTGGTGCAGGCAATACATCTGGGATCGAAGAATTAGGCTGTGGCTGTTAATTCAGCCTTTGCACAAAGAAAGCTATTCTACCAAATGCTCTTTCAAAACCAAGCATCAGTTCTTTTAAGACTGGGAAAGACTGGAGATTTTTTTGTCAGTTTTGAGCCGCTAGAATTCCATTCTAGAGAGTGTTGCTTCTGACTTAATAACATAATGGTTTATTATGATAGGCGAGAGCATCCAGGATTTCCTTACTTAATAGCTTGAGCCCATCCTATATCATGGTTCTTGGCTTCAACAATGTATAGTCCAGTTCTATAACTACCTCTAATCACCTACCACGTTTTCCCAAAAATAAGACCCTGTCTTATATTTTTTTGAACCCTGAAATTTAATTTAATTTAATTTAATTTAATTTAATTTAATTTAATTTAATTTAATTTAATTTATTATTTTATTTTATTTTATTTTATTTTATTTATTTGTCAAGAATGTATTAGGTAATTTATATAATAATAATTTTATTGTCATTGTACGTGTATACAGAGTATACCATACAATGAAATTCACTTAACACCCAAAGACCAGGTCCAACACATATAACAATCCCCAGACACACTCCCACCCACCACAATTTCCCACTCCTAAACCACCCAAACATCCACAGGAGATCAAGTCATGCTGTCCAACAGCTCACTGATGGTGGCCCTTTAGTTCATTGTTGAGTGCAATTATAGCTCTGGGATAAAAACTATTCAGAAAACGTGTGGTCTGAGTTTTAATTGTTCTGTATCTTCTGCCAGAAGGCAACGGTCCAAAAAGATTGTAAGCAGGATGGGAGGAGTCTCTGAGAACGTTAAGTAACTTCCTCAAACAGCAAGATTCAAAGATATCGTCCAGGGCTGGTAGCTGGAGCCCGATGATACTCTGGGCAGTTTTAATGATTCTCTGTAGAGGTTTTTTGTCCGCTACAGAGCTGCCCCATACCATGCGAGAATGCCGTATATCAGGACACTCTCAATGGTGCTGTGATAGTAGGACAGAAGTAGATGCTGAGTTATATAATTATAAGCATGAACTGAATACATAAAATAGATACAAGTAGAGGAAACAGTAGGACAGGGATGGTAGGCATGCGGGTGTGCTTATGCACGCCCCTTACAGACCTTTACAAAAAAAGATGTTTTTTGCTGTCCCCAGCCTCCAGAGCCTCTCTCAGGAGGCTGGGGAACAGCAAAAAAGTCACTTCCTGTCCAACTGGAAGTTGGGAAATGGGCTGTTTTGGCCTCCAGAGGGCCTGTGAGGGGGTGGGGAAGGCTTTTTTTGCCCTCCCTAGACTCATAGAGAGGATCTGGAGCCAGGTGAGAAAGAAAAATGGGCCTACAGGGCCACTGCGTGCCAGGAGTGGGGGTCATGGACACATGCAAGGGGGCAGAGCACATAGAATTATGGATGTGGGCACATGCATGCGCGAACCTCCCCCACCCCCCCCCTCCTGGCACACGATGGCAAAAAGGTTAGCCATCACTGGTTTAGACCATCTTCAGTCATATGTGTGGTTTACTCATTGCAGTAAACTATGCTTTAATTTACAATTATTTATTGCATAATACTATAGTTGGCTGGAATCACTTAGGACAGAGAGCCACCAATCATAGTTTTCAAGCTACAATAACTGAATATGCAATGATAGTCAAACTAAAGAAATCACAAAAGACCTGATAGTTTTGTATGAATTAGGCCAAGTTTACCGATGATTACACAACACAGCCTGTGTGGAGCAGGGATGGGAATTTGCAACAACCCCCCCCCCCCCGATGTTTTTGCACTAGAGTTCCCAACACCCCTCCCCATCAATCAGAGTGACTAGGAAAGTATAGCTCCAGCAACATCTGGCGAGAGTGCTGGTTTCCCAATCCTTTCGTTGCAGAGCTAAAGTTTCTAGTTTAAAACTCGTCAGAATTAACGATGCCATTAAAAACTCACAATGAGCCATTCAAAATGGCAATTTTCCAAAACATTGGAAAATTACAAACTATTGTGAGCTTTGTTTTAAATCCCAGTATACTTTTCTTCTAAAGATACAAGAGACACCGTATGTTGGACCATATCAATATACGGGAATGGGAGAAGAAGAACTGTCCCTAGGAAATTCTCTTCTGAGAGGTGAAAAGTGACAAGTAGCACCACTGTGCTAAGTAAGTCTTTAGAATTCTCTATGGAGGCAGTTTATACCCAATCTGTGCAGGAATCAATACAAAAACAGAATCTTCATTTTCAAACAGATACAGGGAAGGGAAGGGAAGGGAAGGGAAGGGAAGGGAAGGGAAGGGAAGGGAAGGGAAGGGAAGGGAAGGGAAGGGAAGGGAAGGGAAGGGTTATACAATGTAACTACATTGCCAAAAAGGCATGAAGAGTTGTTAACCTGATCTTGCGTAGCTTCTTCTATGGTAATATTGTACTAATAACTAGAGCATACAAAACCTTTGCTAGACCAATTCTTGAATACAGCTCATCTGTCTGGAACCCGCACTGCATATCAAATATTAATACAATTGACAGAGTCCAGAGGTATTTCATAAGAAGAGTCCTCCACTCCTCTGTTCTCAACAGAATACCTTATGCCACCAGACTGGAAATTTTGGACTTAGACAATTTAGAACTATGCCACCTTCGGTCTGACCTAAGTGTAGTACACAAAATTATCTGATACAATGTCCTACTTGTTAATGACTACCTCAGCTTCAACCACAACAACACCCGAGCACACAATAGATACAAACTTAAGGTAAACCGCTCCAAACTCAGTTGCAGAAAATACGACTTCAGCAACAGAGTGGTCAATGCCTGGAATGCATTTCCTGACTCTGTGGTTTCTTCCCCAAACTCCCCAAACTTTAACCTTAGACTGTCTACTGTCGTCCTCAATCCATTCCTAAGAGGTCCGTAAAGGGGGCATGCATAAACGCACCAGTGTGTCTTCCATCCCTGTCCTAAAATCCCCTTTTATTTGTATCCATCTCATGTATTCATAATCATGTTTATACATTTCATGTATTCACAATCATGTTTATACAGTACTTTATCTGTAATCTTATATATGCTTGACAAAATAAATAAATAAATAAATAAAATAAGTAAGTAAGTAAGTAAGTAAGTAAAGGGAAGGGAAGGGAAGGGAAGGGAAGGGAAGGGAGAGGGAGAGGGAGAGGGAAAGGGAAAGGGAGAGAATCTGCCATACAATTGGAACAGGGAAAGTAAAATGAGAAGAAGGAGGGGGAAGAGAAAAATAGGCTGCAGTACTTAAGGAAATCACACCTCCCACACACCAAACTTGCAATTGTTGCCTAACTCCAAACTATCAGATATAGCAGCCCATAAGGAGAGGTGCCAACTTGAAGAGAGGATAGTATTTGGATAAATTATTCTGGCAGAGGTTCACACACAACATGGCAGCTTATAGGAACAAATGAGACCAGCAGTATAGCTTATACCTTAAATAAGCTGGATAGTGCTATTATGAGTTTGTCATTGGGAATCAGTGCAGAATTTAACAACAGCAACAACAACAACAACAACAACAACAACTTTATTGTCATTGTACAGGTATACACAGTATACCCATACAACAAAATTCACTTAACCCCCAAAGACCAGGTCCAACGCACATAACAATCCCCAAACACACTCCCACCCACCACAATTCCCCACTCCTAAACCACCCAAACATCCACACAACAGACCAAGTAATGCTGTCCAACAGCTCACTGATGGTGGCCCTTTAGTTCATTGCTGAATGCAATTATAGCTCTGGGATAAAAACTATTCAGAAAATGTGTGATCCGAGTTTTAATTAATTAATTAATTTAGACATCTCTTAAACGAAAGCAAAATACAGTTAATAAGACAGAGAAGGTCAAATTCTTTGGAATAATATCTGTAATGTAAGATACAGCAACTAGCAAGGTGTTTTGGACCTACAGGTTGGGGAATCAAATGGATCCCCATTTTGAGTTATGACTGGTGAAGGAAGCTACTGTTATCCCCAAGATGCTTTTTCAGGAGACAACGGGACTTTGTTTTTTTCTTTGAAGACGTATTTCTTCTCATCCAAGAAGCTTCTTCAGCTCTGACAGGATAGTGAGGAATGGAAGGATTCATATTTTAGAGTGTTGTTGAGAAACTTGGGAGGTTTATCTGTGTCCTCAGGGTCACCTGAGTAATGTTCCTGGTTCCTGTAGGCCACATTTCCCCCCCCCCCTCTGGAAATCCATTCCTTCTCCCACACCATTCAAAGGGTGTTCATCTCAAATTGTATACATAAAACAAAAGTCTGTAGAGATTCTCAGTCATCCATGTCATGGTTGTCCCAAAGGTGACAATCTCTCTGACAGGAGATTATCCTGTCAGAGCTGAAGAAGCTTCTTGGATGAGAAGCGAAACATCTTCAAAGAAAAAAACAAGAAGTCCAGTTGCCTCCTGAAAAAGCCCCTTTGGGACAACCAGGACCTGGATGACTGAGAATCTTTACAGACTTGAAGCGACTGTTAGATTACAGTTCCAACAGCAGCCTATGTGTTATATTCCTTTCATGGAAACCACTGAGAATAAGCTAAAATCATACTGAATTACGTTGTAACCACGTTCAAAGATGGCACTGGCACAACCAAGCACATCAAAGCTAAAACATTGTCACAGAAAAAAGAAGCCACATTCATGTTTCAAAAGCACATCCAGTTCATGAAAAACTAGGGAACTTGGACTGAATGAAAGCTAAGGGAATTATTTCAAATGTTGACTGAGATACCGCTGTAGTTCCATAAGCGATAAAGAATGGAACGGCCAAAATATATGATGATTTTAGTTACCATTAACTCACTGGATCAAGCAATACTCTTTACTTATAATTAAGGACATCTTGCTAATCTCATTGGTGGACAATCACTTTCAACAGGATAGAACTGATAGAATTCTGTAAATAGAGGTTTATTTACAGATGGGAATTAGTGAAGGTTCCAAGATGTTTCTCAGCATAAATACAAATAATCAGTAATACCAATAGCACTTAGACTTATATACAGCTTTGCTGTGCTTTACAGCCCCCTCTAAGCCGTTTACAGAGTCAGCCTATTGCCCCCCAAAATCGGCTCATCATTTTACCCACCTCGGAAGGATGGAAGGCTGAGTCAACCTTAAGCCTGGTGAGATTTGAACAGCCAAACTGCAGGTAGCCAGCAGTCAGCAGAAGAAGCCTGCAGTACTGCACTCTAACCAGTGCGCCACCATGGCTCAATAGCATTGTTTTACGACAAGATAGGAGCCTGTGTAGATTCCTGGGGAATATGGTTGCAAAGGGGATCCTATTGATTGACTTGGTTATATTATACGTCATCAAATAGGAGGAATTAGTCATGTAACTTTTGTCTCATGCTCATTCATAACTATAGAGAAGAATTATGCATAATCTGAGTAGTGATGGACATGATTTAAAGGGTGAACTGCTTCAGCCTATACCTACAAGGGATTTTTATCTTCACCATAAGCTGCTACTGTCAATCTTCGGTGTTCAAAAAGAGATTCTACAAAAGATGCTTGAAAAATAGCACAGAGGCTTTGTTCCTTGAAGGGTGCAGGTGCAGTTATATCCCAAAGGATACCTTACCACTTCCCATTGGGCAAACTATACTACCAAGATACTACCAAGGGGAATGCAGCTAGACAAATGGAATAATCACAAAGGAATGGACCTCTTTCTTGTAGGCATTGTTTCAGATAACATTTGTAGCTGACATACTGATGAAAGCAGTGGTGGGTTTCAAATTTTTTTTTACTCCGGTTCTGTGGGTTTGGGTTGGTGGGTGTAGCATGGCTTGGTGGGTGTGGCTTGGTGGGCATGGCAGGGGAAGGATACTGTAAAATCTCCATTCCCTCCCCACTCCAGGAGGAAGGTTACTGCAAAATCTCCATTCCCTCCCCACTCCAGGGGAAGGATACTGCAAAATCCCCATTTCCTCCTGATCAGCTGGGACTCGGGAGGCAGAGAATAAATGGATGTGAGTCCAGTCAGAGGTGGTATTTACCGATTCTCTGAACTACTCAAAATTTCCGCTACCGGTTCTCCAGAACTGGTCAGAACCTGCTGAAACCCACTTCTGGATGAAAGAGAACAGAAATACAAAATTGCAATTGAGAAAGTTAGTGATTCAGAGTAATTCCAGAGTTACCCACCAATTACACCTACCCTCAAAGTATATGTGCAATTAATAGTTGCTCCATGGTCTCCAGTTTTATCAGTGTTTCTATTTGTGGGGATAAATTGTAATCCCATCTTCATTGCTACGGTTGTTGTTGTTGTTTTTCTTCTTATTGATAAAAAAAACAACTCTGGATTCAAAGTAACTTTTTCTGTTGTTTATTTTACTGATACTTCTGGAGAAACTAACTAGTGAGTAGGCTAGGATGATAACATATACAAGCAGGCCAAGGTAACTAAATTACAAGATTATAGGCATGTTTCAGTACAACAATACATCTTCTCCTTCTTCTTGTGCCATATTTGTCATCGAATGTTGGCGATCATGTTGGCAATCCTATTTTTGTCAACAGCCATATAAAAAAGTCCTGCTGAGTTTTGTCCAAACCAGTCTTTTAGGTTTTGAAGCCATGATGTTCTTCTTCTGCCTGGATCTCCTTTGCCTTCAATCTTTCCCTGGAGGATTAAGTGAAGGATGCCGTATTTTTCTGGGGGTCGTATCACATGTCCAAAATATTCTAACTTCTGCTTTTTAATGGCTTTCCCTGGGCTTTCCCAGGCGGGTTATCACCTCCTCATTCCTGATTTTGTTAACCCAGTTTATACGTAACAGCCATCTATAAATACACATTTCAAATGTTTCTAGTCTCTTCAAGTGGTTTTCTTTCAGAGACCAACCCTCCACTCCGTAGAGCAGGATAGAAAAGATGTCACATCTGACAAGCCTGATTTTCAGTCTTAGGCTTATGTTGTGACTGTAGAAGTCCTTTTTCATTTTGAAGAATGCTGCTCGAGCTTTCTCTATCCTTGTCTTTATTTCACTGATCATGTCCCAGCTTTCATGTAAATTAAAACTGAGGTATGTGATCCATGCAATTTTTTCTAATGGCATTCCTTCCGAATTTATCGGTGGTAAATTAATGGGTTGTTTGCTGATGACCATGATCTTGGTTTTTGAGGTATTAAGCTTCAAGCCATATTTTTCAGATATTTCTGAGACTCTGTTGATAAGGAGCTGAAGATCTTTAAAGCGCTCCATGGATTAGGACCCGGATATCTACGAGACCGCCTTCTGCCACCGATAGTCTCCCACTGACCAACATCCTCCCACAGAGAGGGACTCTTCAGGGTGTCGTTGGTCAAGCAATGTCGACTGGCGACCCCCAGGGAGAGAGCCTTCTCTGTGGGGGCACCCACCCTCTGGAATGAACTGCCCCCATGGATACGCATGATCCCTGGCCTGCGTACCTTCCAAATTTTCCTTTCCTTTCCCTTAAGACCTACTTTTTCAACAAGCTGGACTAACTTGAGGAGAATTCAGACTGGGTGTTTTTAAATTTTTGGGTTTTTAATTTGTGGAGCCAAGGGGTTTAATTTGTTTTAACTGTCTTTTAAATTTTGTACATTCGGTTGTTTTAATGTGGCTGTGCACCGCCCTGAGTCCTTCAGGAGAAGGGCGGTATAGAAATTCAATAAAATAAATAAAAGGTCTTCATGCTTACTGGCAAGCAGAACAATGCATACATGCTTTAAAATATAAACACATGAGTATTATGCCCATTTTTAAAAAATAGGATATTACTATCTAAAATGCTTAAGCCAGCAAAACTGTCTCTGCCACCTATGGTTTAAAAGAAAAAATCCAATGGAAACAGAAAACTTTTATTTTTTTCATGTTTTCTGATCAGAAACCCAGATATACCTTGCCAAGCCTTTATATGTATCAACTGAAACTGCTAATCATGAATTTGGCTTTCTTTATCAACTTCCTCCAAACTTTATTTTCACAATACGGTGGAGAGAGACAAAGATGGCAATGGTATTAAAGCAAAAAAAGAAAAAGAAAAAAAAAGAGGAGAAATGTTCCCTTTCAAACCTCCTGAACTTTACTGTCTGTGTTAAAAAAACTCCCGATGATTTGATTTGATTTTATTTTTAAATTGTTGGCATTTTAATGCATTCCCTTCACCTCTGTTTCGCACTCCACATATTTCACATCTGCAGCGTCGCACTAACAGAGACACACATCCTTTAGTATTGTTCTCTCACATATATTTCTTATGTAGATATATAGAATTACATAAACGACACTGAAACATTTCACAGCCTTGTGGAGGCACCGATTTCCATTTGGTAAGATTAACGCGAACAAGCCCACTTTACGCATAGTTTCACAGTCTGCTCTATAAGCCACTGCCCCCATGGTTGAAGACCTTTAGGGTAAAACGGTCCTCAGTGGCTCCTTGTCAAAAGCCATTTTTAACTCTCAAATCACATCCACCCAGCATCTCATTTACATTTCAAACTGCTTAAGAGAAATGAAAGACTCAGCCTGACAAATTGGGATGCTTATGGGAGAGAAACTACTGCCTCTTAACACAGTATGCAAAGCAATAGATACATGATTGAATGTTCAGAGTAGCGTTTATTCTAATGTTTGCAACTCTTTATATAACAAAAGAGCATTTGGCAGCTGCCTCTGTTTGCTTTGTTTGACAGCCAACCTCTCTGATATGGTTTTTTTTTACCAATTTCTGTTGAGAATTAGCATCAGTGCATCCTGATTCATAAAAAAAAAAAAAAAACCCAAAAACCTGCCCTGTAGGGCATATTTCAGTTTAAGGATCCTGGATGTGAATTGTTGTATTTGAAGTTTGTGTTGCTATCAGTGGACCTCTTGTGGGGTGAAGTAATCAGTCTTTACAAATGACAAAGCTGAGAAAAGCAACTTTATACATTTTTGGGTGACCACCAGGTTTTGATGTCCAATGTAGATGCTTTAAAAAAGAAAAGTATAGCATTGTGCGCATATTCAGTAATTAATATGTATCGTTAATATTTATTATTATTAATAAAAATGGTCAGTTTGGTGTAGAAGGTAAGGTGCTGGATTAGAAACCAGGAGAGTGTGAGTTTTAGTCCCATTTTAGGCATGAAAGCCAGATGGGTGACTTTAGGCCAATCACTAGGAGACTATGAGTTCTAGTTCCACCTTAGGCATGAAAGTTAGCTGGATAACTTTGGGCCAATCACCAGGAGACTGTGAGTTCTAGTCCCACTTTAGGCATGAAAGCTGGCTGGGTGACTTTAGGCCAATCACTAGGAGACTGTGAGTTCTAGTTCCACCTTAGGCATGAAAGTTAGCTGGATAACTTTGGGCCAATCACCAGGAGACTGTGAGTTCTAGTCCCACTTTAGGCATGAAAGCTGGCTGGGTGACTTTGGGCCAATCACTAGGAGACTGTGAGTTCTAGTCCCACTTTAGGCATGAAAGCCAGATGGGTGACTTTAGGCCAATCACTAGGAGACCGTGAGTTCTAGTTCCACCTTAGGCATGAAAGTTAGCTGGATAACTTTGGGCCAATCACCAGGAGACCATGAGTTCTAGTCCCACCTTAGGCATGAAAGCTGGCTGGGTGGCTCTGGGCCAGTCATTCTCTCTCAGGCCAACCCACCTCACAGGGTGATTGTTGTCAGGAAAATCAAAAGTAGTATTCTATACCTTAGCTACTTGAGTTACTTATAAATTAATAAAGGCAGGATCAAAAATCTAATAAATAAATTCAAAGTAATTTAGACCCAATTCAACTGCCTTTTGTGCATAGAGTATTAAAAAACACTTTTTTTAAGGGAAATTGGAAAATTCCAGACAAATTTATTTTCCAATTCGAACTCATTTTTTTAAAAAAAATAGATTTAGTGCTTGCAACACCCCTGTTAGTTAACTCCAGCACCATCTGGAAAGCCATTACACTTGACAGAGAAAAAGTGTAAAACTGTACAAAGTTTACAAACCAACCCGCTCTTCGTAATAAACACATTATGCTGAGGAATGTTAGCACACCGATATCAAACATTCACCATAATAAATGTTACAGAATTCCACGTAGCCTTTTGCTATGTTACATACATATTGCAATCATGCTTTTTTTTTTTTTTTTGGTAATCTACAATTTAGGACTGTTCACTGACCAACTGCCAGAATTAGTAGATGCCTGGTTATTGGCAAGATCCCTTTCTGAATGCAAAAGCAGGGAAGGGTAAAACCAAAAAGTACCGTATTTTTTGGACGCACCAAGTTTTCAAAAAGGAAAACAAGAAAAAAAAATAGTTTTTGGCCTCCACGTGTCCGGTTTTTGACCACCCCGGTCCCCAGGACCATTCTGCAGGACTCCCAAACCTTCTGCATATCCTGTTTTAGCGAAAAAGTGGAGCCATTTTTGGCAAAAATAAGATGCACAGGGCAGGGTTTGGAAAAGCCAAAAATGGCTGTATTCGGTGTATAAGAGGCACCAACATTTCCACCAGTGGTGGGTTTCAAATTTTTTTACTACCGGTTCTGTGAATGTGGCTTGGTGGGTGTGGCATGGCTTGGTGGGCATGGCTTGATGGGCGTGGCAGCGGAAAGATACTGTAAAATCTCCATTCCCTCCCCAATCCAGGGGAAGTTTACTGCAAAATCCCCATTTCCTCCCGATCAGTTGGGATTTGGGAGGCAGAGAATAGATGAGGGTGGGGCCAATCAGAATTTTTACTACCGGTTCTCTGAACTACTTAAAATTTCCACTACCAGTTCTCCAGAACTGGTCAGAACCTGCTGAAACCCACCTCTGCTTTCTTATACTCCAAAGTGTGTCTTATACTCCAAAAAGTACACTATTTATGATTCTAAATTCAAATGTCATGAGGTTTCGTAGATCGTATGAGCCCCAAATTTAGCTTTCTCCAGGACATTTTATTCTTGGAGGGACTGTTATAGCTTGAGTGAGATCTATCCAATAAATGTCACAACATTTCACTACCATAATCATCCTGATTCTGTATCATCATAACACCACTGTTTCCCCCTTGTTTATAAAAAAAAAAAAAGTGATAAGAATAATCCTTGTGACTTAAAAAAAAAAAAACCCTACACCAATCCTGTTGAAAATGTGGATCCTGACACAAATCTTTGGAAACGAGGCCATAAATGAGGCTACGTTTTAAAAAGGTTGATTTTTTTTTTACGTTCGTGTTACTTAATCCAAGGGACACGGTGGCTCAGTGACTAAGACGCTGAGCTTCTCGATAGAAAGGTCAGCAGTTCAGCAGTTCAAATCCCTAGTGCCACGTAATGGGGTGAGCTCCCGTTCCTTGATCCAGCTTCTGCCAACCTAGCAGTTCGAAAGCACGTTAAAAATGGAAGTAGAAAAAATAGGGACCACCTTTGGTGGGAAGGTAACAGCATTCTGTGCACCTTTGGCATTTAGTCATGCCATCCACAGCTGGCTCTTCGGCTTTGAAACACTGCCCCCTAGAGTCGGGAACAATTAGCACATATGTGCGAGGGGAATCTTTACCTACTTAATCCAGATTCAGGACTGCACATACATTTTACCAGCACATACATTTTCTGCATCACTGGGGAAAAAAACCCCCCTGAATCTACTGTCACTATTAACTTGGGAGTTTTTCTCTCCATCTACCTACTATATCCAGTGAACTACAAACCAACTTCCTTTTTTTTTTTTTACATCAAAGCTGCACTTAGAACAGCTCAGTCACTTCCCTAGTTGAATCACTCATCACTTGGAAATAAAAGGGGGCCACGGATGAATCAGGTTCTGCACTTAACAAGCTTCTTAGTCACAGTTGCACAATTGCTTCTGACCCCAAATTTGCATCATTCAGAACAGCCAGCAGGTGGGTGTGAAGAGGGGAAGCAACTGCTACTTGGAATGGAAAGGGTGAGGTTTGCTTTCTGAATAATTTCCCGCTGAAATACTTGCAAAATATTGTAAATAAATAAACACCGCACCGATACAGAACCCCCCAGTGAGTTGGGGGAAAAGATAAGATTAAAGCTAGCGGTGCTTTGACAAGAACCTTGGGATTATATGACGTTGATAAAAGATTATTCACTGTGGTCATATTCTAGAAGTACAATGTTTCTACTGGGGATAAAAGTGTAGTGCGATTTCTATTCTTGAAATATTCTACATGCTTGGGGTCCTAAGATATACAAAGAGCAAAAATAAGAGCTGAAAATCAGGAGTTGGTTTGTTTGTCGTGCCTTCAAATTCGTCTCAATTCCTAACAAACTGCCTGGCAAAGTTCATCAAGTTTTCCAGAAAGATTTTGGAAGTGGTTTGCCCTTACCTCTTTCCTACAGTAGTGGCCAAAATTGTGCAAACCAGTGGTGGGTTCCTCCCGGTTCTGCCGAGCCGGTAGCGGTGACGATAATCATATTCCACTGCTGGAAAGGCCTGGGAATAGCCCAAACCTTCACCCAATTGAAAATCTATGGAGCTGACTAAAGAAATTGGTTAGTCAGAAGCGGCCCAGCAATGAAACCCAGTTAATGGAAGAATCTTTCAATCTTGGTTTCACATTAGAACAGCTGCAGAACTAAAAGACTTGGTTCACTCCATGGGAAGACGACGTAAGATCATAATTCATGCTAAAGATTACCCAACTAAGGATTAACCAACATGGTGATCATTTTTGTATATCTCATTTTTTTTCTATGGTGATAATTTTTGTATATTTTGTTTTTTCTATGTGTTTCACTTTTCTTCTTTATATTGTAACCGCTATTCTAGTAGCAAATCCTTCCTGAAAGTTATTGCATTACATTCTTGATTCAATTATCCTTCCATTGATATATAATTTTAGGGTATTACTCCGAAAAAAAAAAAGTGGTGTTATTAGCTAGTTTTAGAAAATACCCTTTTCCCGAAAGATTTCCACAATTTTGGCCACTACTGTAGGGCTGAGAGAGAGGGACTGGGCCAAGGTCATCCAGCTGGCTTTGTGCCTAAGGTGGGACTAGAAGTTACAATCTTCCCATTTCTAGACTAGTGCCTTAAGCCATTAAACCAAACTTAAATTAATTTAAACCACTCTTTAAAGTGATATAGAAAAGAGCAAATGATGGTCGGGGAGGGGGGCGAAACAACTTCTGTAGGGAAACCTCCATATCTAAATAATTGTAGGAGAAGAGATAAGGAGCTTGGGGCTGAGTCAAGAATAGGAACCAGCCATAGTTGTTACATTCTCCCAAAGAGTCTAAGTCCAACCCACTTAAATTCGGTTGACTCTTATTTAGTGCCAATTTAATGCTGACCATTAGTTGACTAAATTCTTGTGTATAGACATGAGCAATAAATCACCTTAACTGGAATTTAAACATGCGATTTCGAGTCTTCACGCCTAACATAACACTTATTCCCTATAGTGATAATGTTCAGCTACCCTTTCAAGAAAATAAAGTGGGGGGGGGGGACGACTTTGTTTTATGAACAAAGGATAAGCACCATTGAGAGTGTCCTGACATACAGCATTCTTGCATGGTATGGGAGCAGTTCTGTAGCGGACAAAAAAGCTCTACAGAGAATCATTAAACCTGCCCAGAATATCATCGGATTCCAGCTACCAGCCCTGGACGACATCTTCGCATCTCGCTGTTTGAGGAAGTTGCGTAACATTCTCAGAGATTCTTCCCATCCTGCTTACTATCTTTTTGGACTGTTGCCTTCTGGTAGAAGATACAGAACAATTAAAACTCGGACCGCATGTTTTCTGAATAGTTTTTATCCCAGAGCTATAATTGCACTCAACAATGAACTAAAGGGCCACCATCAGTGAGCTGTTAGACAGCATGACTTGATCTCGTGTGGATGTTTGGGTGGGTTAGGGGTGGGGAATTGTGGTGGGCGGGAGTGTGTTTGGGGATTATGTGTGTGGGACCTGGTCTTTGGGTGTTAAGTGAATTTCGTTGTATGGGTATACTGTGTATACACATACAGTACAATGACAATAAAGTTTATTATTATTATAAATAGAATGGTTAGAATCACCCTTGATTAGTTAAAATGATGGTCAGGTGCTGCACTGGTTATGCAACATCTTCTTAAAAACTTCCAGTGTTGGAGCATTCACAACTTCTGGAGGCAAGATGTTCCATTGATTAATTGTTCTAACTGTCAGGAAATTTCTCCCTAGTTCTAAGTTGCCTCTCTCCTTGATTAGTTTCCACCCATTGCTTCTTGTCCTGCCTTCAGATGCTTTGGAGAATAGCTTGACTCCCTCTTCTTTGTGGCAACCCCTGAGATATTGGAAGGCTGCTATCATGTCTCCTCTAGTCCTTCTTTTCATTAAACTAGACAGACCCAGTTCCTGCAACCGTTCTTCATATGTTTTAGCCTCCAGTCCCCTAAGAAGCTGCTCTTTATCTGGTGTGAATGGATTCATCGCACCCAGTGAGTTGCTCCACGCTGATTTTCCTCCCTTCCTCAAGGTGCGTGCCCAGATATACAAGCCTACAAATAACTGTTTCTCCCCCGCCTCCCTGCCCCTCTACGAGATATATAACAAGCGTGGAAGCTTGATTTATTCCAGGTCTTTTAGATCAATTGGGCTCCCGAAATCTCCTCTCTTTGCTCTTAAGTGGAAAGCTTCTCTGTGCTGGGATCCAATCGATTCTCAGCCCCTGCTCCACCTGCAGAGAGAAAAAGCTGCAAACCCCCCTTGGCTTCAGTTCCAATATTTTATTTGCCTTCCCCCATACTTTATTCTCCAGATGGTTCAGAGTGATTCATCCAATCGTTCTCCCCAATATGTGCATTTTCTTGTGCACTGTGCTGACCTCTTGTGGTTCAAACTGTGCTTTGTCCAAAAATACCCCACTACTTTCATCTTTCTCCATCGAAGAGAAGCAAGGCAGATCTTCCCAGTTCAGCATGAAGCTGTATCCCTCTGACTTAATAAGAGAACACAGTAACACACTTAATAAGAGCCTTGGTGGAGCAGTGGACTAAAGGACTGTTAAATAGCACTTAGCTGCCAGCTGCCTGCAATTACTGCAAGTTCGAATCTCACAAGGCTCAAGGTTGACTCAGCTTTCCATCCTTCCGAGGTAGGTAAAATGAGGATCTGGATTGTGGGGGCAATAAGATGACTTTGTATAAAAAAGAACACCACTGGGGGGGGGCGAAAGCCCTACTAAGCAGGTATATACAAAAGTATGAAGGCTATTGCTTAACGCATTGTAAGCCGCCCTGAGTCTCCAGAGAAGGGCAGCATATAAATCGAACCAATAAATAAATAAACAAACAGTGCAGTTCCTTGGTGGACACCTTCCAAGGAGTCTGTTGATTAGCATCTTCTGTTTCTCTATCAATCTAGGAGCTTCCCTGGGTTGAAGAGGACTTGATGGCATGTGATCAATCAATTCCTCCAACACTAGACAGAATAAGATAAATAAACATTTCTGTCTGCATGTATCTAAGATTCAAGATTGGCTGACTATTTCTTCTTTTATTTTGATTTCTTAAAATGGAAAACCATCCTACCTGCTCCACAGGCTGGAAAAAGGAATCCTGTGCCCAATTCATGGGCAACATGGTCTAATGAAGAAAAACCAAAAGTACACATATAAACTGGGTGAAACCAGGCTTAATAGCAGTGACTGAGAGAGGGATCTTGGAATCCTAGTGGACAGCCAGCTAAATATGAGCCAAGAGTGGGCAGCGGCAGCCAAAAAAGCCAATGCAATCCTAAATTGCATTAACAGAGGGATACAATCAAGATCAAGTGAGGTGCTAATACCATTCTATGTAAGACCACACCTAGAATACCACATCCAGTTTTGGTCACCACACTATAAAAAAGATGTTGAGACTCTAAAAAAAAGTGCAGAGAAGAGCAACCAGGGTGATTAGGGGCCTGGAGACTAAAACTTATGAAGAACAGTTACAGGAACTGGGCATGGCTAGTCTAGTGAAGAGAAGGACCAGGGGAGACGGGATAGCAACGTTCCAATATTTGAGGAGCTGCCACAGAGAGGAGGAAGGGGGTCAAGCTATTTTCCAAAGCAACTGAAGGTCAGACAAGGAATAATGGATGGAAACCAAACAAGGAGAGATTCAACCTAGAAATGAGGAGGAATTTTCTGACAGTGAGAACAATCAATCCATGGAACAGAAGTTGCTTTCGGAAGTTTCATCACTTGTGGGAGCTTCATCACTTGAGACTTTCAAAAAAAGATGGGACTGCCATTTATTATAAATGGTGTAGGGTCTCCTGCTTGAGTGGTGAGGGTTGGACTAGATGACCTATATCAGTGATGGCTAATCTTTTTACCATCGTGTGCCAAAAATAGGGGGAGCAAGGGGGAGTAGCACCCTCGTTTGCCCACACCCATAATTCAATGCACCCCAGTGTCCCCTGTGCATGTGTGTGTGACCCCACTGCACTCCCCTGCTTTTGGCAAGCAACGGCAAAAAAGTTAACGGTGGGCCCAGTAGGCCCATTTTGTGCCCCCACCCCCTCAGACTCCAGAAGCTTTCTTGGAGCCTGGGGAGGGCGAAAACAGCCTTCCACATTGCCCCGGAGGCCCTCCGGAGGCTGGAAACGGCCTGTTTCCTGACTTCCGGTGGGCCCAGAAGGCCTGAAAATCAGCTAGCCGGCACACACATGCATGCTGGAGCTGAGGTAGGGCAATGCTCGCATGCCCACAGATATGGCTCCACCTGCCACCTGTGGCACACGTGCCATAGGTTCGCCATCATGGACCTATAAGGTTCCTTCCAACTCTGTTAATCTGAACTCTGAACTAATGGACAAAACACCAGGCTAAAAACCAGGAGACTGTGAGTTCTAGTCCCACTTTAGGCATGAAAGGCAGCTGGGTGACTTCGGGCCGGTCTCTCTCTCTCTCTCTCTCTCTCTCTCTTGCTCTCTCGCTCTCTCTCTCAGAACAACTCACGTCACAGGGTTGTTCTTGTGCAGAAAATAGGAGAAAGGTATATTAGTTATGTTGGCCATCTTATTTTTTCAAAAAAAAAATTTATAAAAATTTATTAAAAATATAAAGGTGGACTAATAAATAAAATGTTTAATGAAAGGCTGAAAATCATGTTTTTCCTACCCTAATCTTCAATTTTCAATCAGTAATTCTACAGCGAACATGTTCTACAACAGAATTGTCATCTGTACTGTTACAGATGGTAAACTTTTGCAAAATGTTCCTTTGTGGATTAATAAAGATACCTGATCAAAGCAGGTGCTCACTAAGAAATGTTAAAGATATGACCAGTGCTTTTCCAAGCTCAAGGTCCCAGCCACCAAGAAATTTCTGATGTTGGAGGTTATTCCATTTTAAGCAAAGGCTGGTATTTATCACAAACTTAACACTTTCTAAAATACGCTAGCTTTTCAACATGCAATACTCATCCTAACTCATCCTAAAGTCTTTGATAGATTGATATCTCACCTTTCTATGGTAGCATATCAGAGGTGGGTTTCAGCAGGTTCTGACCAGTTCTGGAGAACTGGTAGTGGAAATTTTGAGTAGTTCTGAGAACCGGTAGTAAAAATTCTGATTGACCCTGCCCTCATCTATTCTCTGCATCTCAAGTCCCAGCTGATCGGGAGGGAATGGGGATTTTGCAGTAACCTTCCCCTGGATTGGAGAGGGAATGGAGATTTTACAGTATCCTTCCCCTGCCACGCCCACCAAGCCATGCCACGCCCACCATGCCGCACCCACAGAACCGGTAGTAAAAAAAAAATTGAAACCCACCACTGTAGCATATATAGTATTACCTCTGCCATTTTTCTCACAAGAACTCAGTGGAAGTTAGGCTGAGAGAAAGTACTCGGCGGAAAGTCACTCAATGACAGTGGCTGAAGGTAAATTTGAAACTGGCTCTTCTCAAAGGCAGCCCAGCACTTTGACCTCCTCATTGCACCAGCTCTTTGTTAATCCTTTTAATTACATGCTACGTACAAATCTACCTGCTCCCACTTTTACATTATCTGTGTTTGCACAACAAGCTTAACCAGCTAAAGACATCTCACCTAATGTACAAAGCTTGCTCGATTTTTAGTGGTGGCTTGCTTGCTTGTTTGCTTTGCGGCTTAGAATTCACACGTGACAAAGCCGTCCATTTTCGGCTGTTTACAATTCGGTGTTTAAAGCAAACCTGGAAAATGGGCTAATTTAGTTACCAGGTTAATGTGCTACGCGCCTCTTCTGTCTTCTTTCATTAACTAGAGGTATTATGCAGAGCACAAACAGCTTTTTATCGTCAGACAAGGTCATTTTATTTGCATGAGAAGATGACATCTTCAGGATGGAGTGGTGCGGTGGCCTAGAGGTGGAGCTCTCGCCTCACAATCAGGAGGCTGTGAGTTCGATCCTCGGTAGAGGCAGATATTTCTCTCTCTGGGCATCCTGAGAATATATCTGCTGAACAAAACTCGGCATTGGCAACAGGAAGGGCATCCGGCCATTAAAACACTCTGCTAGCTCCATTCAGTTGCCCAGACACCACCCCGCAATGGATTATGGGGTCATTAAATGAAGATGATGATGACCTCTTCAGGATGATCACTTTAAGTACATGGCATTGATATTTCTGAAAAGGGCAAAATCCAATTCACAGCTTCCAAGATTCTACCTTTCTTCCTCTTATTTTTAACCCTAACGTTATTTTTGCTCATGTACCAGCTGTAAGTTTCACTGGAATCCTGCCTGACATCTGGTGGTCAGAGAGAGAGAGAGAAAGAAAGAATAAGAGAAAATAGAAGAGCAGCAGTTCTTGCTTATTTTAAACAATCAATTCTTTCCAATCCAGGAGGATACCGATGTAATTTTCAGATGCCAAACAAATGCTCCATGCATGCAAGATTTTGGTGAGAAACAATTAAAGCCAAGCCAATGAAACTGAATGGTGGCAATGAAACAAATCATAGCTTGGAATTCTTTAGGCTTCAAAAGTCAACACTCAGTTCCATCCAGATTGGATAAAATGGGTCCCCCAGGAAATCTGGGAAATATATTTTTCTCAGATGTCACTCTGGGTTCTTTCTGCTTGAAATCTCTGAGGAATTGCACCTGGGACATCCCAGATGAGCAACCAAGCACAGCGTTGAAATGTAAGTTCCAGTAAGCAAGGTTTATTGTATTCTTTGGTAACTTGGTAAATCATATCTACGGACCCACCAGCAGTCCCATGGTCTACACCAGGGTTGCTATTCAACAGGTTCTGACAGGTTCTGGAGAACTGGTAGCAGAAATTTTGAGTTGTTGGGAGAACCGGCAAATACCACTTCTAGCTGGCCCCAGAGTGGGGTAGGAATGGAGATTTTGCAATATCCTTCCCCCAGGAGTAGGGAGGGAATGGGGATTTTGCAGTATCCTTCCCCTGGAGTGGGGTGGGAATGGAGATTTTGCAGTGTCTTTTCCCTGAAGTGGGGGTGGGAATGGAAATTTTGCGGTATCTTTCTCATGGAGTGGGGTGGGAATGGAGATTTTGTAGTGTCTTTCCCCTAGAGTGGGGAGGGAATGGGGATTTTGCAATATCCTTCCCCTGGAGTGAAGAGGGAACAGAGATTTTGCAGTATCCTTCCCCTGGAGTGGGGAGGGAATGGAAATTTTGCAATATCCTTCCCCCAGGAGTGGGGAGGGAAGGGAGATTTTGCAGTATCCTTCCCCTACCACGACTACCAAGCAACGCCACACCTACAAGCCACGCCCACAGAACCAGTAGTAAAAAAAAAAAAAAGAATTCCACCACTGGTTCACAGCCATTGCAAGCCCGTAATAAGACTGTTTGTGGATGGGTGAGGTGCGATCTCTCTGCAAGGTTACAGATGAAGAGAGAGAACAATGATCTCCCTTTCAATCTTGCAGTTCAGATTTGTGCGGGTTGTCGCATCAAAAATCTTAGCAAACCCCTTGCCTTCCTTTCCCTCCCTTCCTTTCTCTCGCTTTGCGCCACTCTCCATCATGCCAGGCTAAGGATAGATTGAACCACCTGCAAAATGTCAACAGCCAACCCATGCCACATGGCTGCCAAAACCACGCCCACTTCCAGAGTGTGGGCAGAGGGCGTGAGATGAGGGATGTCCTACGTCAGACCTCTCTCCACATGAAGCAGCGGTGCCAGCAACAGGAGGCTCGGAGGAGTGCATGTTGCAGCAACTCTTATGCCTAGCAGCCAACAGTTGAAAAGACCTTTAAGGATGTGCCAAAATGGGTAGGAGTGTAAGCCCACTTCTCCCCAGGACTCTGCTTGCCACAACGATTCGATTAGCCCACTCTCTTAGTGCCATGTGTCCATGGATACCTCTCCTGGCACCTCTCATACGCTTTACCTTAATTATTTTTAGATAATTTTATTTGTATTTTTTAAAAAAAATAGCAAACTAGAAAGCTAAGCATTTGCCTCAGTGTTATCTTTAATTACAGAAATGCGTTTGGATTCCACATGAGCATGCTTAAAAAATTAAAATGGCAAGGAACTACCGACCGGGCTCTGTTTAGAAGGGGGCACATTGGCAAAAAACAACAACAACACACACACAAAGTAGGGAGTTAGTAGTGAACATTCCAGGAATCGAAAGTGGCAGAAAACAATCTCATCACTTCCAGCAGTGCACCTGTTTTATGACTGTTCTCTTAGCATTCCAAGTGTACCCACCAGCCCCAATAGGAGTTTCCATATAAGACTGACTCACAATTACAGTTAGTCCTCGACTTATGACCACAATTGAACCCAACATTTCTGTTGCTAGAGCCCAACATTTCTGTTGAAAGAGCCACGGTGGCGCAGCGGTTAGAATGCAGTATTGCAGGCTGACTCTGCCCACTGCCAGCAGTTCGATCCTGACCAGCTCAAGGTTGACTCAGCCTTCCATCCTTCTGAGGTCGGTAAAATGAGGACCCAGATTGTTGGGGGCAAGAGGCTGACTCTGTAAACCACTTAGAGAGGGCTGTCAAAGCACAGTGAAGCAATATACAAGTCTAAGCACTACTGCTATTGTTATTGCTAAGTGAAACATTTCTTAAGTGAATTTTGCCCCATTTTATGACCTTTCTTATTACAGTTCTTAGGTGAATCTGGCTCGCCAACTTATTTTGCTTGACAGAAAGTCATGAAAGGAAATCACACGACCTCAGGACACTGCAACCATCATGCAATATGACTCAGTTGCCAAGCATCTGAATTCTGACCCCACGACCATGAAGATGCACTGCAATGGTCATAACTGTAAAAAAAAAATAGTTGCAAATTACTTTTGTCGGGGCTGTTGTAACTTTGAATGGTCACTAAAGAAACTGTTGTAAGTTGAGGACAGCCTGCACTTAGTGGATGGTTTACCAAATCAGCACACTTGGCTAGGGTTGCACAGCCCAAAGAAACATAAACTGGGCTCAGAAGACACAGTGAACCACCAGCTGCGCAACTACATGCTCGAATTTATTGCACGAGTGACCTTCCCCTGATCATAGACTTACCCCCTCCCCTGGTCTTAAGCATTTGCAACATACTCTGCCTCCTCTCTTGCACCCCCTCCCCAAAAGAGCTGTCCCTTCCACCTAAATTACTCTAAATTATATCCAAGTCAAGTCTAAATTATTCCACTTGTTTTGGACTTGAATTTACAATGGCTTCAGAGGTGGTAATTCAGCCGGTTTGAGCGAACTGATAGTGGAAATTTCGGTTGAGCTTGCCCATCCATCCCGGCTCTATGCCGTCCCATTTGGGCACATTTTTGAGGTAAGCACAGTTCCAAGAGTTGGAAAGCACATGTGCGAGCAAAGCACACACACAGAAGGCTGGGTGCATGCACAAAAGGCACGTGGGGCAAACCTGTGGTAACAAAAAAATGTGAAACCCACATTTTGAAACCCGAGTGTCTTGATGGGGAAGGGAACTTCCTCCCTTTAATGTTACCCTGCTTTGCAAAATCAGTAGCTTCTCCTTTCTCCCCAAACAATCCCACCTCATACAGACTGAAATAACATCGCCTTAGCTTATTCTAGGATTGGCAGAGGAGAAGAATGGCATCAGCCAGAAGACACATGAAGACAATTCTTCTGAATTTCGTTAGAAGAAAGACAAATTCTCAAAATATTTTCTAGGATTTGCAGAGGAGAAGAATGGCATCAGCCAGAAGATGCATGAAGATAATTCTTCTGAATTTCGTTAGAGGAAAGACAAATTCTCAAAATATTTTCTAGGATTTGCAGAGGAGAAGAATGGCATCAGCCAGAAGACGCATGAAGACAATTCTTCTGAATTTCGTTAGAGGAAAGACAAATTCTCAAAATATTTTCTAGGATTTGCAGAGGAGAAGAATGGCATCAGCCAGAAGACGCATGAAGACAATTTTTTTGAATTTCGTTAGAGGAAAGACAAATTCTCAAAATATTTTCTAGGATTTGCAGAGGAGAAGAATGGCATCAGCCAGAAGACGCATGAAGACAATTCTTCTGAATTTTGTTAGAGGAAAGACAAATTCTCAAACTACTTTCTAGGATTTGCAGAGGAGAAGAACAGCATCAGCCAGAAGACGCATGAAGACAATTCTTCTGAATTTCTCCAGAGGAAAGCCAAATTCTCAAAATATTCCCCTCCTCCTCCCCCCCACCCCCCAGGCAGGACTCTTTATTAGCAGTGACCACTATTTAAAAAGAGGCCTAAGTAAACTTCTCTCCTAACATCTTCCCCAAGGATTGGATTTGAAGTGTGGGAATCTAGCTAGAGAGATGATCATCTCATAAAAGACAAGACTTCACATACCTCCCCTCCCAGCAACTCCTTAAGTATAAAAATACCCTACTCGGCTTTACAAGAGTTTCACCAAAACCCTCTATTAAAAAAAAAAAAAATCCCAAAGCAAATTCATAGATTAAAATAACAACCAGTCGCCAGAAAAAGCAAGAGAAATTGTCTTCCTGATGCAAACTAAAACTCCTTGGCCTTTAGAGCTCTTATTCAGTAACATCCGAAAGGTTGCTGGTGTTCTATGTTCAAAAGGCTGACTCATCCAAACTTCGTTTAAAAGCTAAAGAATTGTGAAGAAAGCATGAGAGCCGTTTTGAAAGTGCTGATTGCAAAAGGAAAGCTGGAAGGCAAAGATCCACACACACCCCACCCCCACCCCCGGTCTTTCTGGAGTTTCAGGTCTTTCTAAAAATTTCACAACAAAATTTTATTTTACTTTTGCCCGTTTCTAAATAGCCACCTCAACTTTGGACAAATCCACGCTTTTGGGAAAAACATTGAAACGGTTTTCTCCAAGGAGAGACAGCATCCAATCCACTACAGATAGTTTTTGACTTATGTTACAATAGTCCTGCCTGGACTATTGTAACGCTCTCTACATGGGGCTCCCCTTGAGGAGCACCCAGAGGCTCCAACTGGCGCAGAGTGCGGCCGCACGGGTGGTAATGGGAGCGACATGGCGTTCCCGTGTAACACCTCTCCTACGCAAGCTGCACTGGCTCCAGTGGTCTTCCGGGTGTGCTTCAAGGTTCTGGTTACCACCTTCAGAGCACTCCATGGCTTAGGACCGGCTTATCTACAGGACCGCCTGCTACCACCAATAGCCTCCCACCGGCCGGTATGCTCTCATAGAGAGGGGCTCCTCCAGGTGCCGTCGGCCAAACAATGTCGACTGGCGGCCCCTAGGGGGAGAGCCTTCTCTGTGGGGGCACCTACTATCTGGAACGAGCTCCCCTCAGGGATACGGAGGATCCCGGACCTGCGCACCTTCCGCCACGCTCTTTTTATTCCACCAGGCAGGCCTGGCCTAATTTTTCTCCCTCTTTTTAATATCTAAATTTTAATTTGTTTTAAATTGATCGAGGTGTTTTAATCTGTCTGGGCCAAATTATTTAATTTGATTTTATCTCTGTCTTTTAAATTTTGTATGTATGTATTTTACTGTTTGGCTGTTCACCGCCCTGAGTCCTTCGGGAGTAGGGCGGTATATAAATCAAATAAGATGAAATGAAAAATGGAAAAAAAACCTGTTTATTTAATAGCACTTAGTACTTAGCCTTATACGCTTCACAGTGCTTTACAGCCCTCTCTCTAAACTGTTTACAGAGTCAGCATATGGCCCCCCAACAATCTGGCTCCTCATTTTACCCACCTCGGGAGGATGAAAGGCTGAGTCAACTTTGAGCCTGGTGAGATTTGAACTGCCAAACTGCTGGCAGCCGGTGATCAGCAGAAGTAGCCTGCAGTACTGCACTCTAACCACTGTGCCACTGCAGCTCAACGACCACTTGAAATTACAACGGCATTTGGAAAAGTGATGTATGACCATCACAGCACCTCCATCATCAAAACTTAGGTTTTGTTTTCCCGAAAATAAGACCCTGTCTTATATTTTTTTTTTGAATCCTGAAATAAGCGCTTGGCCTTATTGCTATATGCTCAAAAGCCCAATTGGGCTTATTATCAGGGGATGTCTTATTTTGGGGAAAACGGGTGTTGTGGCCCGTATGCGGCCTGTGCAGCTAGTAACTGATTTTGACATGAAGAGGCTGGTGTGGTGCTGCACCAGGAGCCTGTGTAACTGGCACTCGAGTCAGACAATGAGGAGGCTGGAGAAGCCAGAGGTGCCAGAGGTGGGGCTTCAGCCAGGGCCTTCAGAAACTCCAGAAGCTCCCATAAGTGAAGAGGAAGAAGAGGAGGAGACTCTTCTCAATGCACGGGCGAGCAGAGCTTCCAAAAGGCAGGAGTGGCTCCTCAAGAAGAGGTCACCTCGAGAGTAAGGCTTGGGGCTAATTGGCCACTCCCTTAGCCTATTTAAGAAAGGATGATGACTGAAGCAATTTGCAGGGAACAACTTTGTTCACTCTCCTTTGCGTCTTGATCTTAGTTCTCTGCAAATTGCTTCTGGGCTTTCTGTCAACCATAGTAAGATTACAATTATTTATTCTTTGGATTCTTGTAGGCTGTTAAGAAACTTAATTAAAAGCCTTTGTTTGGAAAAAATAACGTATTTAATTTAGTAAATAAGGTTTGTACAGACTTTGTGAGTGCTGCGTTCTTTGGGGTCTGTAGCTGGGGCAGAACAGTTGGCTTCCAACAAGCAAAGTTGTCAGAGTGCTCACAGTGTGACTATGTGAGAATGGGGGGAAGCCAGATTCTCTTAACATCTGCAGGATTCATTTAACAATTGCAATGATTTGCTTAACAACCCTGGCTATAAAAAAGATCACAAAATTGGGTGTGTGACTCACTTAACCACCCTCTTGCTTAGCAGTGGAAATTCTGGTCCCAATTCTGGTTGTAAGTCAAGGATTTCCTGTATTGCAATAGCTTTCTGGAATCTCGGGGGGGAAAGATGATTGACACTTTTAGAAGATGCCAAAATAGAACTCAGGGCCTTCTTCAAACAAAGAGATTGAGTTATAGCTCTTCTGATTGGGTTGGCCTCTGGATCTACTGAGCTCATCTCCAGAACTACTTTCCAGGGCACGACCAACCGTATCTCCCTGAGCATTAACTTTCAACCTTTCCAGAGTTCCAGAATATCCATGAAACTATTCATCCAATTCTCCTTTGTATGAGGGGGTTCTTGGTGCTCTCTGAGTTTACAGATACTTCATTACCCAAACTAGGTAACGTCACTAGTTACCTAGTTTGGGTAATGAAACATCTGCAAGAAATCCACCAAGCTCAGAGAGCACCAAGGACCCCTCATGTCAACCCTGAGCTACAAATATTCTCCTTTATTGGAAATGTTCCTCTGTCTGCTGAGTTGCCTCCATGTCAATGCAGAATCAACAAAGAGGACCCTTCCTCCTGGTTGTGGTTGTTCAGTTGCTAAGTCATGTCTAAGTCCTTGCAACCTCATGAACCACACCACACCAGGTGCCCCTGTCCTCTAGTGTCTCCTGGAGTTTGCCTAAATTCATGTCCAATGTGTTGATGACACTATCTAACCATCTCCATCCTCTGCCATCCTTTTCTCCCTTGGCCTCCCAACTTTTCCAACACTGTGGTCTTTTCTGACAAGTCCTTTCTTCTCATTTGGTGGCCAAAGTATTTGAGCTTCAGCTTCAATACTAGCACTGATGATGTTACCTAGTTTGGGTAATGAATGTCTGCAAGAAAACCGCCAAGCTCATAGAGCACCAAGGACCCCCTCATTCCAACCCTGAGCTACAAATATTCTCCCTTGTTGTATCTCTGAAAAGGAGTTGACGCATGGGTCATTTGCCAAAGAGAATCAGGTATCTCTGAGCTGTTCCTCAATTCTTGGCACATACTCCTTTCTTGGAAGTAGTTATTTACATAAACCTTCCCCTTGCAAGTTTTATTTTTAGACACAGGAAAAGAGAGTTGGCGGGAATGTCCTTGTTACTTAAGATGCAGAGAGGGAATCAACCTTCAGTTATGGTTCACTAAAAGCCTTCTACTCTCTCAACCATTACCCTCCCCTCTTCTAAAATTAGACCCGACTCCTCTGGTTTTCCTTAGAGACAGATCTTTTATAAACAGGTATTGTACAGAAAAGAATTTCACTCTTGATTGCACCCAACTTTATTCCTAGGAGTAGAGAAAGGGTAGGTCGAAATCTTCACGCAAATCTCCGGGCAATTTGAAATGGATTGGCAAGAATTTCTGTTTCCCAATTACTTTGCTCCGTAAAGCACTTTTTCTGCCTGACACTAAGATGCTGAAGAAAAGATGAATTATGTGAAACCTGGAGGAGGATTTCAATATCAGTCAGACAACCATGTGACCCACTGGGTCCTCCTTTAAGAGAGAGTTAATACAGCCTGATGTGACCTGAATGTGCATTAAATTCTAGGCTGACCATATTTTTTCCCTGAATTCCTGATGAATCTATGATCATCTAAATGTATAACATAGAAAACACATTTTTTAGCGGCAAATGGACCTCCCCAAAAATAAGACCCAACCGGAAAATAAGTCCTAGCATGATTTTTCAGGATGCTCGTAATATAAGCCCTAACCCATTGGTGAAATGTAAAATTTGTTACTACCAGTTCTGTGGGCGTGGCTTGGTGGTGGTGGGTAATATGACTAAGTGGGCATGGCCAACTTTTTTTTTAACTTTTAAAACCATTTTTTCAACAACCTCTTTGGCTGAAGAGATTGTAAAAAAATGCTTTTAAAGCCTCTGACGATCCCAGCTGACTTGCCTGATCTACAGAGGCTTTTTTTAAAAAAAGCTTCTGACAATCCCAGCTGACTTGCCTGATTGGCAAGTCAGCTGGGGTGCATTTAGTACCGTATTTCCCCAAAAGTTAGACTTAATCAGAAAATAAGCCCTAATGTGTCTTTTGGAGCAAAAATTAATATAAGATCCGGTCTTATTTTTGGGGAAACTTGGTAATAAGCCAATATTTACTTACCTAAAATAGAGAAACAAGATAGCCATGAGAGGGCAAAAAAACTGCTTGGAGTGGCAGTGATTTCTGACTTCCTGCTGGCTCCCTGCCCACCCCCCACCCCCATTGATTTTGCTTATAGGAAGGTGGCAGGGAGTTTCAGAAATCATAATCATGTGACTACAGGGACCCTGTAACAGATATTGCAAATAAAACTGGTTTGAGTATTATGGAAATTTCAAATCCATAGCAGTGAAGGGTCCTGGAATATTTTTATGCATCCTTTAAGCAGTTTTGAGGTAACTCGATTCAAAAAATTGTTGCGGTATAATGCACTACCCTTTTTCCCTCAAAATAAGACCTCCCCTGATAATAAGCCCAATCGGGATTTTGAGCACATGGCAATTAGTCCAAGTGCTTATTTCAGGTTTCAAAAAAATATAACACAGGGTCTTATTTTGGGGGAAACACGGTATTTGGGCTCACTTGAGAATACAACAAGCAGACAAACAGATGAACACAATGAGAATTTTTAGTAATATGTAAATGGATTAGGATCTCAACACGCTTCTGAGACTAAGGATAGATTTTCATGCTCAGAATCTCGCTGCTTTTTGAAATCAAAGTCTGTTCCCTTTTGTGCCAGATTCTAGGTGGTGAATATTAGAATCACAGGTGAGTTTCACATAATTTTATCAGTGGTTTGCCTCACAAATGAAAATGTGAGTGAGGGAGTGCATGCACACAGGCCCATCCCACCCACAGGTCACCACTACTGATTCGCCCAAACCGGTCTGAATCAGCTGAATACTACCACTGATTAGAATTCTAAAAAAATTAAAGAAGTAGTATAATGGGCCAACCAGAATTTTCTTCTACTGACTCTTGGTGATCTCACAGTTATTCCGAACATCACTGGGTTCAGAAATGAGGAAAGTTTCCGGAAAAGGGGAATGGATTCAAAGGCCAAAAGGAACTAATAGACATTCTCCTCCTATTTCCCCACCCTAAAATGTAACTTTTTATTTATCGTGCCAATATTCTGTCATAATGAACTAAGCTATTGCATAGCTTGGACACAAGTTTGTTTTCTGTGAAATGAAATTATATTATTTGGTCCCTTCAAAAAGTAGAAATCCTTTTCTTTTGGCCTGGTTGCTACAAATTTGCAACAATATTTAAAAGGCATCAGATTAGGGATAGTTTTCTTTAAAACTAAGTATAGAGGCATTAGTCATTTTCTGGAAGCGATGCATGAAATTAAGTATCGTGGCCAGGCACAAACTTAACAACTAAAGCTAGCATAAGCAAGCTATTCCTAACTATACTGCTGTATCATGAGAACAATTAACCCAGGGTCTGCAACCTTAAACACTCAAAGAGCCATTTGGACCCATTTCCCACAGAAAAAAAAAAAGAAAACACCGGGAGTCACAAAACGCTTCCTGTGCCTGACTATTTCTTGAGCGGCCACAAAACTAGCATAAGTAGTTGAATTAAACATTCTGCTTTCTCCTGAAACTTTTCTTTTCTTGGATTTATCCATAATTGGCCTACCGCAGGTTAAAAAGCTCAATAAACCATGCGCTGGCAGGTGTCGCACATTGGCAGTTGTGAGACTTATTTTGAGTGACAGGAAGCCGCAGCAGAGAGGGGAAAGATCCAGATGTGGCTCCAGAGCTGCAGGTTGCTGACCCCTGAATTAACCCATGGAACAACTTGCCTTCAGATGTTATTGGTGCTCCATCACGGGAGGCTTTTAAGAAGACACCGGACAGCCACTTGTCTAAAATGCTATAAGGACTCTGGCAGAAGCAGGGGGTGGACTGGAAGACCTCCAAAACCCCTTCCAACCTTCTTATTCTGTTATTCTGTTCTATTATTTCTTTGCTGGCCTTCAATTTCTCAAGCCGTCCATGTGATTGAAGATTATTTTTCTCATGCTTTAAGAAACCACTTGGTAGAAATGATTGGATCTAAATGTTGAGTTACCAATTAAAAATAGATGTACTAGAGACGATTAACAACGCTAGCTTTTGGATTATTCCAAAGACCTGCCTTTTTAATTACTGATAAAAGGAAAACGGCCTTCCAAAGTTCACCCAATAAATCTGTCTCGCGGGAACTGGATCTGCGCCAAGGTACAATTTACTAATTTATTTATTTATTTAACGCGGACGTACAACTTCCAGGGCAGTAAATAAATAAATAAATAAATGTAAATAAGGGCAATGTCACCAGGTATAACTTTTCGAACTCCTACTTGTTCTTTTAAAATAACAAAATAGCACCTCTCTTCCAAGCTGCACAACAATTCACAAAACTATATTGCAGATACTCATCATACCTCTGCTGGCCATTTATCAAGCACAGGGGAAATCAGGAGATTCAGGCAGTTCAAATGAGTTGATTGCAGGGTGGATAAAAATCAATGATTTTTTAAAAAAAAATATATATATATAAATCAGATTTTTTTTATTTAAATTGGATTTTTTAAATTTTTATCAAATTTATTTTAATCAAATGCTTTTGGAGTAAAAAAAAAATCTATCTAAAATAGTTTTCTATTTAAGATACATTAATAATTTGGTTTATTCAGCATGAAACGGAGCTTAGTTATGTACCATGAGGAGGCTGCTGTATATTCTGCAATATTGGGACTGTCAGTGAGTCAGAGGAGGAACCGCTGCAGGATAGAGATGAAAAATTACTCTTTAAAAATTATGATTTAAACCGAGTTGATTTAAATCAAGCCTTTTTACTAGTGATTTAAATCACGATTTAAATTGTGATTTAAATCGACTTGATTTAAATCAAACCCACCCTGGTTTATTGCAAGCTTAAGCTCTCCTCAAGAATCTGAACTACTGATGGCCAAAGCAAATTAGAGGCAGAGAAGTCAGAGGAATTCAAGGTGGACCGAATTTAGATCTTTTGTGGGCATGCAGGGACTCATGACTTATGACATGTTTGACTCCTCCTTCGGGTTTAGCCTGGTCATCTCCTGCACCAGTGATGGCTAACCTTTTTGCCATTGTGTGCCAAAAGCGGGGGGAGTGCAGAGGGCCGTGCATGCATGTTCCCACACCCAATTTTCAATGCACCCCAACCCCCATGCATGACACACACACACACCCGCGTTCCCCCACTTTTGGCACACGATGGCACGGTGCGCCTGGTAGGCCTGTTTTTCACCCTCCCTAGGCTCCAGAGGCTTTCTTGGAGCCTGGGGAGGGTAAAAACGGCCTCCCCCATTCCACCCCCGGAGACCCTCTGAGGGCTGGAAACAGCATTGTTTGCTGATTTCCAGTGGGCCGGAAGGCTCGAAAATCAGTTTGCTGGCACACGCCGGCACGCCGGTGCATCTGCGCACCGCAGCTAAGGTAGGGCAACTCTCATGTGCCCACCGATATGGTTCCACGGACCACCTGTGGCATGCATGTCTTAGGTTCGCCATCATGGTCCTACACCATTTACCCACTGACTAATTGACATGGATAACAAGCCACAGGCACTGCAAGACAAAATCCTAACAATGTTGCTCCCTCCTCATTTTTTCCACTGGACATCTCTTTCCTCCATAATATCTTCACGTTCATGACCTTATCAGGATTTTCTGGGATAAAACCCTTGACATCATCCCCTGGAATGGCGCGAGAGTAAACCAAAGCCGCCTTCTATTTCTCTATCCCAGAGGGACAAGAAAACTCACATGGGTGGAGGTGAAGCAAATTAGAAACCAGCTGGTGGAAATAGTTAAAGGGAGTATTTATTGATTAGCTGGCATTCTTACAGTTCAGCTATTGGTTAGTTTTTGAACCCAGCAATGATATGCGAAGGCAATCCCTACAAGGTGACTGTTACACCACAGGTATTTTGGATGCCTGAACAGAAGTACAGAAAATGGGAAAGTCACGAGTTGGGTTTAAGAGGAATTGGGAATTAGTTACAAATGGAAAGGATAAGAAGTAGAGCTGCTCAGGGTGTTATGATGTTATTATTACTATGAGCCATGATGGCGCAGTGGTTAGAATGCAGTACTACAGGCAACTTCTGCTAACTGCTGACTACCTGCAATTTGGCAGTTCGAATCTCACCAAGCTTAAGGTTGACTCATCCTTCCATCCTTCCAAGGTGGGTAAAATGAGGACCCAGATTGTTGGGGGCAATAGGTTGACTCTGTAAACTGTTTAGAGAGGGCTGTAAAACACTGCAAAGCAATATATAAGTCTAAGTGCTATTGCTAAGTGCTATTAATCTCGCAGAGGGATGCAAAGAAGGCAGCTTGGAGACTATATATGTCCAGTAACTTTCTGAGGCCTGTCATAGCCTCTCCAATAGTAGGCCAACAATACTGGGTTTTCTTTTCATTTTTTGTCATATCTTTCCATTTGGAGATGGAGATAACAGACAGACGATATCTTAAAACCCTCCAGAGGTTTAAAACAAGCTTTTTTCTCCCCTTAAACCCTCCCTAAATGGGTCCTGTCAGCACCTATTTTTGGAGTGAAATTCTTACCACACTAAGAAAAGCCTGGTGCTCTTCCAGCTTGTAATATTCTTAGGGTCAGACAGCTAGGCAGAGAAGTGGGACCTTCAATTTACAGAACTACTAAATTCAGCATCCCATAAATCTTTTTGGGCAAAAAGAAAAAAGAAAAGAAAAATATCAGCAGAAGTCTCATTCTGTTCTCCTCCCAATTCTCTAGAGAGACACAAAATGCCATTCTAGGCGGAATGGCAGTTTCTGTCTTAGAAGTTACAATGTCATTGATGAAAATATGCCAGTACTAGTTAAGGTGATAGGAAGAAAACAATGGAGAACCCATTACTGGGGAAGGTGGTAGAGAGAGAAAAGGTGATTCTAAGAAAGGGGAAATGGAATGAATATTGAAAAAAGTGCCTAGGAATGTTTTGTGGGTCCCCTAGAGCAGAGGTCACCAACCTTTTGGACTTCAGGGACCACTAAATTGATAATTATAAATCCAGCAGACCACTAATATGAATTAGTGATGGGATGGGGTCCTTCAGGCACTTAGTTTGGCCGCCTGTTAGCAGAGAGAAGCACCCGGGGTCAACTCTAGCTTTGCTGTCTAATGCAGCTAGGAATCTCAAATATGGCCAAGAATGAATGTTTGTCTTGTAGCCAGCCCGGGCACTAAATCGCCCGCCTGCAAACTCTGTCTCTTGAGGAGCCCAGCTGAAGTTTTATGGGCCGCTCACTGAAGCACCTGGACTCCCAGGGAAGGAGGAGCTGGAGCAGTGGTGGGTTGCCGCCAGTTCGCACCAGTTCTATAGAACCGGTAGTAAAATCGGCGGGAGGCTCCACCCACTGACCCTGATATCATCAGAACGCTTCTGTGCATGCGCAGAAGAGCGAGAAAGAGAGAGAGCAAAGTGAGCGTGTGCGGCCCCATTGCAAACCGGTAGTAAAGGTAAGTAGAACCCATCCCTGGGCTGGAGCTACTAACCAGGCAGCCAAGCTAAGTGCCTGAAGGACCCCATCTCGTCAGTGAGTGGGATTAATTGCTTTGTCAGGCCATATCCGGCCCAGGGGCCGTCGTTTGAGGATCTCTGATTTAGTGCAATATAAAAAAATGCAAAGATTTTCAGATGGGCGACATATGTCAAAAAGGAGAGGCAGCAGTGTGCTCACACATATGCACCATGGATGACACCCGGTGACATTCATCAGATTCCTGACACTTGTTTGAGAGGTAAAGCTGAGAACAGGAGTTGAGCAGATGGTTCCTCCCCGTACAGGCTTACTTTTCCCCATACACTCTGCCATGTGGCATTAGCCGAGGTCAAAGAATGTGTGAATTTCTCTAATTGTGCCAAACGTTACCACTGTAACAATGCATGCAGCTTCGTCCCTTTTCTCAAGGAGAATAACGTGACTTCTAAATGGAGACTAAGGATTCTTAGCATTAAATAAAGTCCAATACCTTTTTTTAACCCAATCAACTGAAATGCAAGCAAACAACCCTTCAGTTATAATGTTCTGACCCAACTCCCCAAACACGACAAACCTTGTGTAGTTGAAGCAGTGATTCCTTTATTAGGAGCACCAGCAGCCTCGCCAAACAGTTTCTCTCTTATAGCAGGCTAACAAGTCTTTCCAACAGGGAGATGAATAGTTGTCTGCCACATCTATTCATCTCCGCCCCCTGCCTTTTATCCCCAGAGCTAGGGTAGGGCTATGCTAGCAGTGGTGGCTCCTCGTCCCAAGGATCAGCTCATAGATTTCCACTGCTCTCCTCTCCTCTGCCTTCTGTGCATCTGCATGTCAGGCACTGGACCCAGCTATTCCTCCTCCTTCTCATCAGCCACCTCCAGACTTGGGGGCTGTTGACTCTCCATTGAGGGCTGAAGGACAGTCCATGCTCTGTCTCTGTCTCTCTCTCTCTGCCAGCTCCATTCCCTCTTCCCCCTCGGAGCTCTCAGGTTGCCTTGATGCGGATCCTGATTCCCACACCTCCTCCTCATCTGATTCGGTTGCTGGAGGGACCGACAGGCCACAACATATAGTTTCTAATACCAAGAACCACTGAAGCTCTGTCCGTAGTTCTGTCAACTGCTACAGTCCCATTTGTTGTTATTTTCAGCAAGAGTGACAAGATGAGTGGAGTATCAGAACTCTTTCAAACCTTTGGTGGTCAGTATTACTGTCAGCCATTAACTGAGTAAGTTGCATTCACCATGGGAGGGGGAATACATTCTCTCTTCCAAGTTATTGCCGAACAATTTGTCAGGCTTGAAAGACCAAGTCCACACATGAAGGTTCAATTAAACGGATGTATTGCTAAACGTCTACGCACTGGCATCTTCACAACTAACAGTTGGCACCTCCTAAGAGTTAGATAAGAATCAATGGAATTCAAGACATGTTGACTTAGTTTGCTTGTGGCTATGTAAAAATTCTAGGCTGATTCCCCTTTTCACTCGGCCTCCAGGTTCTGCCATCCTTCTACACGACTCTTGGCAATGCCCAGCATTGGCTGTGATGGAATTTCTGGGGTTGGTGGTCAAAATCTGGAGTACCACATCTTCTACATCCCTGAGTTAGATGCTAATCTAAAGCATGTAAGCAGATGCTTCTTCTAAAGCCCCATCATTGGAGGCTTTTAAGAAGCATTTTTAAGAAGAGACTGGAATGGCATAGGGCTGGGATGGCGAACCTATGGCACGCGTGCCAGAAGTGGCACTCAGAGACCTCTCTGCTGACATGCGCACCATCGCCCCAGATCTTCGTGGCGTTTCTTTCCTGAGCTTCTGTTTCCCTGCAAACGATGAAACAGAAGCTCACGAAAGAAAAAGATCTTACCTTGCCACGCTGCCGATATTGGGATGCCCTGCTTCCTGCCAGCCGGCTGGTCTTCGGGTCTCTGCTGCACATGAGTGCATGTCCATGCATGTGTATGTTTGTGCATGTCTGCACATGCATGCACACATGTGTGTGCCTGCATGCATTCACGCACACATGTGCACCTTTCAGTTTGGGCTCATGCATGCACACTTTGGGTGCTAGGTGTCTAAAAGGCTCATCATTACTAGTATAGGATCTCCTGTTTGAGCTGGAGGTTGGACTAGGAAATCTCCAATGTCCCTTCCATCTCTATTAATTCAGTTAGTCCTCTGTTATACTTCTCCCTTATCATATCTGGCTCAAGAAAATCTTATTCATGCCAAAGCAGTTTTTTCTGCAGAACACCTTTTACTTTAAACATAAATTGATTAAGTTCAGTTCTATAAATTTAGTCTCTACATTACATGTTTTTTTTAAAAAAAAAATCTTTTTTTTTTATTTGATAACTCTCATCACCCTAGACAAGCATGTTATTAAGTTCTCCAGAACTAATAAATGAGCCACTGAAGACGATGGTATTATGCACCAGTACAGTCCATCAGATATCAAAAAATAAACATTGTGTTATGATAATCTGATCCTGTGGCCGTTCTTTTTCAAAGAGTATAGTGCATTAAAATTGGGAGTTTTTTGTTTGGGAATTTGGAGAGATTAACCCACAGATCATTCACTTATGATATAATTCTGGCACAAAAGTTTATGCTACACAGCCTTCTATTAATTTGTGCTGCTATTGGCAGATACTCTCTGCATGGAGCTCCCCTTGAAGAGCACTCGGAGGCTCCAACTGGTCCAGAATGTGGCCTCACGGGTGATTATGGGAGCGACCCATCCTACCCATGTGACACCTCTCCTGTGCGAGCTGCACTGGCTCCCAGTGGTCTTCTGGGTGCGATTCAAGGTGTTGGTCACCACCTTTAAAGCGCTCCATGGCTTAGGACCCGGATATTGACGAGACCGCCTTCTGCCAACGACTGCCTCCCACCAACCAATACGCTCCCACAGAGAGGGGCTCCTCAGGGTGCCATCGGCCAAGCAATGTCGACTGGCGACCCCCAGGGGGAGAGCCTTCTCTGTGGGGGCACCCACCCTCTGGATGAGCTGCCCCCAGGGATACACATGATCCCCGACCTGCGTACCTTCCGCCGTGCCCTTAAGACCCTATTTTTCCAACAAGCTGGACTAGCTTGACCAAAATCCATACTGGGTGTTTTAAATTCTTGGGTTTCTAAATTTGGGGAGCCAAATTATTTAATTAGTTTTAATTGATTTTAAATTTTGTATACCTGGTTATTTTTATGTGGCTGTGAACCGCCCTGAGTCCTTCGGGAGAAGGGCGGTATAGAAATTCAATTAAATAAATAAATAAATAAATAATTGTAGCAGAACACAATTCTCCAAATTCAGTGTTGCTACAGCATCAGAATAAGACAATAAACTATCTACAAGTTCTTTAAAGCTTCCTGCAAGTAAGAAGGGAGGCCATGGCTTTATATGACAATGGACTCCCACATTTTTAAGCAAAAGCTAAAAAACCAAAAACAAAAGGACAAGTATCAAAGGAGTCCATTTTGACTGGAGGATTTGATTTTTTAATTTATGATTTTTTTGAATCAGGTCTGTTTGACTGAATTAGAATCGATTTAGGGAATGATCTGATTAGGCTATCCAAACCGATTTAAGCTGAATCTTCAAATCACACCTAATTTCAATCAATCTGGTCAATTCTATTAAGATGCCTTATGCAGAAACTGTTGAATATTCACAACAGGCTATTAACGGGATTTCTCCATAACGTCTGCAACACTTCCTTGGAAGTCTGTTAAAACCGATGATATTTGTGAATCTCATTTGCGTGGGTTTTGTTGTTTGTTTTTTTAAAATTATTGCTGAGACAGGGAGAAAACTAAGTTTTGCTTAGATTAATCGGTAAGAGATTTTCTACATGACAAACAGATGCCAGAGCTAAAATGCCACATCTGAAAGGGTCCTCTGGACATACTGTCACCTATTTAATTTGGGATGGGAAGGAAAAGCAGAAGAATGTAGACGACCCTTACTCTGTCAAGGACCTTGGAGTACTCATTTCTAAAGATCTAAGTGCCAAAGCCCACTGTAACAACATTGCCAAAGAGGCATTCCGAGTTGTTAACCTAATCTTGCGTAGCTTCTTCTCTGTAATATTGTGTTACTAACTAGAGCATACAAAACATTTGCTAGACCAATTCCTGAATACAGCTCATCTGTCTGGAACCCACCCTGCATATTGGACATAAATACAATCGAGAAAGTCCAGAGGTATTTCACGAGAAGAGTCCTCCATTCTTCTAACCGCAATAAAATACCTTATGCCACCAGACTCCAAATTTTGGGCTTAGACAACTTAGAACTACACTGACTTCAGTCTGACCTAAGCATAGTACATAAAATTATCTGCCACAATGTCCTTCCTGTCAATGACTACTTCAGCTTCACCCACAACAATACACGAGCAAATAATAGATACAAACTCAAGGTAAATCGTTCCAAACTCGATTGCAGGAAATATGACTTCAGTAACAGAGTGGTCAATGCCTGGAATGCTCTACCTGGCACTGTAATTTCTTCCCCAAACCCCCAAAACTTGAACCTTAAACTGTCTACTGTTGACCTCAACCCACTCCTAAGAGGTCTGTAAGGGGCGTGCATAAGTGCACCAGCGTGCCTACTGTCCCTATCCTAATATTCCTTTTTACTTACTCTTTTCATGTATTCAGATTATGTTTATACTTTTACCTATTGCCTTATATATGCTTGACAAAATAAATAAAGAAAAGAAAAGAAAAGAAAAGAAAAGAAAAGAAAAGAAAAGAAAAGAAAAGAAAAGAAAAGAAAAGAAAAGTTGTATTGCCCATTTTAAATTACAGGGCACTTTTGAATGGTAAAAGGAAAAAAAATCCAGTATCTTTGTAATCATCAGCAGAATAAACAGGCAATGGGGGAGCATTCCCAGTGAGCAACACTCTTCAGTTAGTTAGTTAGTTAGTTAGTTAGTTAGTTAGTTAGTTAGTTAGTTAGTTAGTTCAATTTATATGCCAGAGTCTTTCTCTGGAGACTCAGGGCAGCTTATCAGGGTGTTTTATTCCAGGGACATCATACCTGAAGATGTTATGTATTTTGAAATCTAATATATCAAGGAGAAGAACAAACTATACTAGCTCAGACTATCTCGATCCGTGTTGGCAAACCTATGGTATACATGTCACCTGTGGCACGCAGAGCCATATCTGTGGGCATACCTGCGAGCATTGCTCTAACTCAGCTCCAGTGCACATATGCACGCCAGCCAGCTGATTTTCAGGCCTTCCGGTCCCACCGGAAGTCGGGAAACGGGCTGTTTCTGGCCTCCAGAGGACCTCCAGGGAGGTGGGAAAGGCCGTTTTAGCCCTCCCCAGGCTCCAAGAAAGCCTCGGGAGCCTCGGGAGAAAAACAGGCCTACCGGGCCCACCGGGCCATCACGTGCCAAAAGAAAGGGGATGGGGGTGTTGCGCATGCATTGAATTACGGGTGTGGGCATGTGCGACCCCCCTGTGTTCCCCCCACTTTTGGCACATGGCAGCAAAAAGGTTAGCCAACACTGGTCTAGATAGTCCTTCGCGATTTCAGACTATTTCCCCCCCCCCAGCCCTCCTTGAATATGCTAGCCTAAGGATTTCTGTAAACAAATAATTCTGTTACTGAAATAAGCCTCTTCGCATTTACTATGGTTATATAGGCCTGATTTCTGCCAGGTTTCAATTAAAGGATAACATCTTTCTTGGCAATATTTCAAAAGTGTTCTGGCATCCAATTAATGGATAACAGCTCCCTACGGTTCTCCAAATCCAACTAAATTCAGGCTAGGAATCCCTACCTGTAGTGTTCATAATTTTGGTCTATTGCTCTTGTAGCACGGGTGTCAAACTCAAGGCCCCAGGGGTCAAATGTGGCCCATGGGATGCTGGAGATCTGGCCCGAGGAGCCACCCTGGAAACAGCGAAGGACCAGCCCACGGTGCCTCTGCCAGCAAAAACAGAGCTCTGAAGGGCCACAGGCGGCCCTCCCGAGCTCCGTTTTTGCTGGCAGGGGGTTGCAGGAGGCTGTCACAGCCGAAAAAAAAAAACTCGGGAGCCCGTTTGCAAAGCACTTGGGCCACCACAGGCGCCCCTGACATGAGTGATGTCAACCTGGCCACACACACCTTGGCCACTCCCACCCCAGCCCCCCCCCCCCCCCCATTCTAAAATATAACCTGAAATCTCATGTGAAAATGCGAAATACCTTGTAAAGTTTTGCATGAGATTTTTAAGGTGGGAATAAATTTGATAAATAAAACAACGAACAAACCAACAAATAAGAAAAGTTGGTTCAAGTACAGAATGATAGGAAGCAAAGGATTATTACATTAAGCTTTTGGGATTTTGTGTAACTTCTGCAGAAGATTCTCAAGCAGCCCAGAGTCGCAAGATGCCCCTTCCATTCTCTGGGACTTGCACACACATGCATCAATGCTTCCCAAGATTCACTGGCACCTTAATCTCTTGCTTTAACTCCATTGTGAGGCTCACTGCTGAAAATGTCTCAGATCCAAAGCCTCCAACTTCAGGTTCTACACCTGACAGGCTCATCTCATCCTATCTTCTTCTCCTACAATAAGGAGTGAATCCAAAGGGTCATGACATACCTCTCCTGTTTTATGTCTTATGACTCTAGAAATGACTCTTATGCAGTGGTGGAGTTCAAATATTTTGACTACCGGTTCTGTGGGCGTGGCTTGGTGGGCATGGCAGAGGAAGGATACTGCAAAATCCCCATTGCCTCCCCATTCCAGGGGAAAGATATTGCAAAATCCCCATTGCCTCCCCATTCCAGGGGAAGGATATTGCAAAATCTCCATTGCCACCCCACACTGGGGCCATCCAGAGGTGGTATTTGCCGGTTCTCCGAACTACTCAAAATTTCCACTACCGGTTCTCCAGAACCTGTCAGAACCTGCTGGATTTCACCCCTGCTCTTATGACAGCTCCTGTCTTATGACTCTAGAAAGAGTGCAGAGAAGAGCAACAAAGATGATTAGGGAACTGGAGACATATAAAGAACGGTTGCTGGAACTGGGTATGTCTAGTTTAATGAAAAGAAGGACTGGGGAGACATGATAGCAGTCTTCCAATATCTCAGGGGCTGCCATAAAGAAGAGGGAGTCAAGCTAGTCTCCAAAGCACCTGAGCGTAGGACAAGAAGCAACGGGTGGAAACTCATCAAGGAGAGAAGCAACTTAGAACTAAGGAGAAATTTCCTGACAATTAGAACAATTAATCAGTGGAACAACTTGCCTCCAGAAGCTGTGAATGCTCCAACACTGGAAGTTTTGAAGAAGACGTTGGATAACCATTTTGCCTGATGTGGTGTAGGGTTTCCTGCCTAAGCAGGGGGTTGAACTAGAAGATCTTCAAGGTCCCTTCCAACTCTGTTATTCTATTCTATTTCCCATGTGCATAAAACAAGTCAGATTAAAACACAATTTTTGTGTCTGACACGGTCTAACTCAAATGAATGAGAACTGTAGGAGATGACCAGGCTGAGACGGAGGGAGGAGTAAAATGGATCATCAGCCTTGAGTCCTTTTGTACCTACAAGAAATCAAGTTCAGCCCTCTTTCAATTCTGTTGACTCTTATCTATGGCCCATTTGCTTTGAACGTTAGTAGTTCAGATTCTTATAGAGAGCATCAGCCCACAATAAACTTACATTTTTTTGAACTTCCTGGACTCCTGATTTCCTGTGCTGGACAAGAACAGCAGATAAACAAAGCTGTAATTTGTGATCAACAAGCATCCTCTAACAACTCAGTATGGTGGTACTGGGAAGGACTGGGACTTTTTAAAAGCTTTACCAAGTGTTTTAGCCAGGGATAAGGAGGAAGGGTGGGAGATTGAGGGAGAGAGAGAGAGGGAGAGAGGGAGATATAGTACTTTAGCGTATGGCAAATACATGGACTTATAGTGGTTCAAATGTTAATGTCCAGTCCACCCAGCCATTCAAGGACAGGGTGGTCTGTGTTGAAATAAATCAGACATTGGGCTGGTGTAAGCTGTTGATGGACATTCGGACACAATGTGATGGATATTTTGTCAAGGAGCACCACAGAGAGGGGAAGAGAGAAAGAGGGAGGAACGGAGATAGATGGAGGGAAGGAGGGAGGGAGGGAGGGAGAGAGAGGGGGAGAGAAGAGGGGAGAGAGAGAGAGAGAGAGGGAGAGAGGAGAGAGAGGGAAAGAGAGAGAATATATATATATATATCAAACGTCTGCAAGAATTTAGTTAGCTATTCCTTCAAGCAGCTGTTCAGACAGGGATGGTGTCTAACTACATGATAACAGATAATGTCTCTACTCTACTCTAGAGATTCCAAAAAAAAAAAAAAAAAAGGAAAGAGCATAGCAAACAAAGCTTAATGGCTCCTAGTTCAGGACCTCATCCCTTGAGACGTAAAGGCAGATGTGTTTGCAGCATTCTGGGACTAAGCTAACATTTCTAGACATTTCACAGAATAGCAGCTTAGAGATCGGTCAACCAGCTGCTTAACCTCCTCTTATCCAATCCATAGGAAGGAACTGCTGGCTGTGTCTTTCAAAGAAGTACAGGTTGTCCATCAACTTACGACCACAGCTGAGCCCAAAATTTACATTGCTGAGTGAGAAATTTGTTAAGTGAATTTTGCCCCATTTTACAACGTTTCTCGTCACATTTGCTTCCCCATTGACTTTGCTTGTCAGAAGCTCGGGACACTGCAACCATCATAAATGTGAATCAGTTGTCAAACATCTGAATGTAAATCTCACAAGTATGGGGATGCTGCAACGGTCATAAGTGTCAAAAAATGGTCATCAGTCACTATTTTCGCTGCCGTAGTAACTTTGAACTGTCACTAAATGAACTGTTGTAAGTCGAGGACTACCTGTACAGCTAACATTTAAAAGGGGATCTCTCTTGGGGGAAAAAAATTCCTTCAAGAACTGAAAGCCCATTCCAAAACCCAAAACTCTACCCATAAAATAAATAAAATATCCAATGAGCTCAGAGTAGTGCAAAACTTTAAAAAAAAAAAGAATTACAACATAACTGTTACACTAATCACTTCTAAGAGCATTAATGAGAGAGACAGTTTGATATAATTAAGGCACTAGGCTAGGAAGTGTGAAGCCACGAGTTCTAACCTTGTCTTAGGCACAAAGACAGCTGGGTGGCCTTGGACTAGTTCAGAGGTCAGCAACCTGCAGCTCTGGAGCCGCATGTGGCTCTTTCATCCCTCTGCTGTGGCTCCCTGTCACTCAAAATATGTGTCACAACCGCCAATGTGTGACACCTGCCAGCATGCAATTTATTGAGCGTTTCAACCACCGGTAGGCCAAACATGGATAAATCCAAGAAAAGAAAAGTTTCAGAAGAAAACAGAACCTTTAATTCAACTACATATGCTAGTTTTGTGGCCGCTCAAGAAATAGTCAGGCATGGAAAAGGTTTTGTGGCTCCCGGTGTTTTCTTTTCTGTGGGAAACAGGTCCAAATGGCTCTTTCAGTGTTTAAGGTTGCAGAAATCCTGAACTAGTTAGTCTTTCCTAGCCCTAAGAAACAAGCAATAGCAAATCACTTCTGAAAAGGGTGCCCAGCAAACTACAGAGATTGGTCTAGATAGGCCCCAAGAGTCAAGACTGAAGGCATGAATAACAATGATGATGATGATGATGATGATGAGAGAAAGAGGAGGAGGAGGAGGAGGAGGAGGAGGAGGAGGAGGAGGAGGAGGAGGAGGAGGAGGAGGAGGAGAAGAAGAAGAAGAAGAAGAAGAAGAAGAAGAAGAAGAAGAAGAAGAAGAAGAAGAAGAAGAAGAAGAAGAAGAAGAAGAAGAAGAAGAAGAAGAAGAAGATGATGATGATGATGGCGGTAGAAAAGGCAACAAGTATCATTAACCAATGAAATTTCCCACCCAAAGAAAAGTTGATCCTTATGTAGAGCCAGATACATTCTTTTCTAGAAAGCAGCATCCACTAATTATGTGCGATTACTCTCTGGGATGGAAGTGACTAAGTCAAGCAATCATACAATCCAAAGTAGGACACTCCAAATTTGGCAACTTTTAAGACTTGTGGACTTCAACTCCCAGAATTCCCCAGCCAGCACGGATGGCTAAGGAATCCTGGGAATTGAAGTCTTAAAAGTTGTTGAATTTAGAGAGCCCAGTTCTAAAGCAACACAGAAGTACCAACACTATAACGGTTACAGCCCCACCCCCACCCCCGCTAGAGAAGATTCATATCAGGATTAGTCTATTGCAGTAACTGCAAAAAAAGGATTTGTACATCTAACAACAGCTTCAAGCAACTCAAAAAAAAGCCGGGAAGTGGAGTATTGGATTGAAGGGGTTCCCAAGATTTAGGCTATGTGTGTCTTCAAATAAGGGGTTACCCACATGCCTCCATGCAAAATTGAGATGGAAGGAAAACAGCCGCATCAAGCCAGGCCGGATAAGCAAACAGTCAGATGGTGAGCAAGCTTCATCCTTGCATGCATGTTTTTGGCTTCGCAGAAGCTTTAATTCTTTTATTGTGCATTAGTAGAGCTCATAATGCTCAGATAATTTGGAAACAGCCATCCATGTAATGTGTAGAAATTGGCATTGTTGTCTATTCACCATAAAACACAAGGTAGAAAATACAGATAGTCGTTTAGTGGTCTGCCTTCACTATCTCATTTCAGCATAGGCTGCTCACTCCCCAAAGCTGCTGGGTCAGAAGTGATATTTGTTCCAACTCATATCTCCGCCCACTGACTCAAATTCTTCCAACTTCTTTTTTTGAAACAAGGGTGTGTGTCGGGGTGAAATCTACCTACCTTCCCAACTGGTTCGGAAGTGGGTACGTGGCTGCTTCATGTGTGGGCGCAAATCCTTCTGCACCTGCACAGAGGATAAAAAAAGGCCGGGTGGGTAGATAGAGCCTCGCACCACCATCGCTATTGGTTTGACTGAACCGGTCCAAACCAGGAACATTTTACCCCTGGTGTCAGTGGTGGGATTCAAATAATTTAACAACCGGTTCTCTGCCCTAATGATTTCTTCCAACAACCAGTTCACCAAACTGCTCAGAAAGTTAACAATTGGTTCCCTGAAGTGGTGCGAACTGGATGAATCCCATCACTGCCTGGTGTGTGTGTGTGTGTGTGTGTGTGTTTAGATTTAGAACAGACAGCAGCATTGGTTTCTCCCCTACACAAACAAAACAACAGCAACAGAACAACGGCTCTGCCTGCTTTGCGATGGCCAGCCGGAGAGTGAGAGCATGCCGAAAAGGAGGAGAGAACAAGAAGAGCTGTCCAAATCAAGAGCATTAATTAATTGAGGCTTTTGTTCAATTCCTCAACAAGCATTTAAGAAGTGCGCCGGGGTTACACCAAGTCTGAGATCGCACTGACACAGCAGTTTGGCGCAAGGCAGCCCCCAACCTTCAGAGAAGGAGTTACTTGCTTCACGAGGCAGCGTCAAGATTGTGTTACAATACCGGTAGCTCTGCAGCAGCTGCTGCCAGCCAAAACAGCACAGTATCCAGATGCACAAGTCTATAAAGATCCGTCAATTGCTCTATCAGAGATGGGGAAGAAAAAGAGAAGATATTCCACTGGGACACTAAGGCCATCTGAAGCACCGACGTCTGACTAATGTCCATTCCATATAATATGCAAAATGTATGATGCTCCTGCAGTAATCCAAAGCTGGTGGTGGTAATGGTGGTGGTTCTTATTCTTATTCTTATTATTCTTATTATCTTTATTCATTAAATATGAAACTCAGTCAACTGAACATTCAAAAATACATCCCAAATACCATTGACTGGTGCTAATGGTTGATACAGGTTACTGCCAGCATCCTAAGTATCAACCAAGTACCTTCTTAAGATGTACGATGTTCCAAGTAGTGCAGTTTTTTGCAGTTCCATTGGTCTTATTGCAGGAAGCTACAATTTGCTGATGTATGTTATAAAATTCCTGGACATGGTACCAAGTGCAATGGGTCTCACTGTTACATGTTTCATCCATAGCTGTGTAGTTTCAATGGCCAGGTTGCAATATTTCATGATTTTTTTTCAGTTGTTTTTCTTCGACTCTGGCATCTCCTGGTACCACGATGTCAATAAATTGTATGTTTTGGTTTTTGACAACTGTGGATTGTCAGTGGATTTTTGTATCTTTGCTTTCATGGCATTAGTTTGTAGTGCTTGTTCTTGAGCAGCCAGTATTAAGCCTTCTGTTTCTTTCTTGATGGTTCCCATCTTAAGCCATGCCCATGTCAAATTGTCATCACATTTTCCTTCAATGTTTTTCAAGTGCTGTCCATGCAAAGCTTTGGTTTTCCATCTATTTAATCTGTCATCCAGCTGTTTTTCCTTATATTCTGCCTTTGTTTCTGTTGTTTTTACAATGTTCTCTGTTTTCACAGCCTGCAGCAATTTTTCTGTACTTTGGTTCACATAATCATTCAAACTTCATTTTTCTTCTTCTACAGATGATGATGATGATGATGACGACGACGACGACGACGACGACGACGACGACGACTACTACTACTACTACTACTACTACTACTATTTATTTGAATTGATTAGCTGCCCAGCCCCATTGGACTCTGGGGAGGCTCTGAATTCTGCATAGGAGAAATGCTGATAGCATGGGGAACAAGGAATATTTGGGGGAAAAAAATACTAAGCTCTTTCACTTGCCTAATATGCTAAGCTGGGAGATATCACCGTTATGGATCAGTGGTACAGCAAGTAGTATCTGTGCAAAATATACTAGGATTAGTTCTTCAGATAAGCCCAGGAATGATTCTTGGACAGGAAATTGAATTCAAACCACTGCCCATCAGTGCAGCAATAGCATTTAAACTCATACGCCACTTCATAGTACTTTACAGCCAGGGGTAATATTCACTTACCTTCGCTACTGGTTCGCAAATGAGCATGTGCCACTCTGTGCATGTGTGTCCTTCTGCGCATGCACAGAGCATTAAAAATGGGATGTGATGATGTCTGAGTGGGAGGCGGAGCCTCCTGCTGCTGCCACTACCAATTTGCAACCAGTTGAATTCCACCACTGTTTACAACCCTCTCTAAGTGGTTTACAGAGTCAGAGTCAGAGCCCCAACGGTCTGGGTCTGCATTTTATTGGTCTCAGAAGGAAGGAAGGCTGAGTCAACCTTGAGCCAGTGAGGATCGAACTCTTGGCATTGAACAGAGTTAGCCTGCAATACTGCATACTACCCACTGCACCACTGTGGTGTAGACCATGCCAGTAGGAAAGAACTGCTCATTGAAATGCAATTAAATCTCATTCATCACTCAACATTCCTTATTGGGACCATTGGTTCATGTTATCTACAGGTTTTCTCAGAAGCCATTTCTTCACTTTGTCCACTGTGCAATAATCCATGTGAGTGACAGTCTACAGCACAGAAATGTATGCAAGTGTTGCTGTCATCATCATGCTGTCATCATGCAAGTAATCCTCATTATTTCCAACCTGCCTTCCATTGAGGACCTGTATACTGCACGAGTCAAAAAGAGGGCTGTGAAAATATTTATACAGACCCCTTGCATTCTGGACATAAACTGTTTCAACTCCTACCCTCAAAACGAGGCTATAGAGCACTGCACACCAGAACAACTAGACACAAGGACAGTTTTTTTCCCGAACGCCATCACTCTGCTAAACAAATAATTCCATAAACACTGTCAAACTAGTTACTAAGTTTGCATTACTATTGATCTTCTCATCGTTCCTATCACCCATCTCCTCCCTCTTACGATTGCATGACTGTAACCTTGTTGCTGGTATCCTTACAATTTATATTAACTGTTTCCTAGTATGATTTGATTGCTTATTTGTTCTCTATGACTATCATTAAGTGTTGTACCTTATGATTCTTGACGAATGTATCTTTTCTTTTATGTACACGGAGAGTGTATGCACCAAGACAAATCCCTTGTGTGTCAATCACACTTGGCCAATAAAGAATCTATTCTATTCTATTCTATTCTATTCTATTCTATTCTATTCTATTCTATTCTATTCTATTCTATTCTATTCTTTATTAATCTATGCTATACTATGCTATGCTATACTATTCTATGCTATGCTATGCTATGCTATGCTATGCTATGCTATGCTATGCTATGCTATGCTATCCTATGCTATCCTATGCTGTGCTATCCTATGCAACTTCTCTACTCTGCTCTGCTCTGCTCTGCTCTGCTCTGCTCTGCTCTGCTCTGCTCTGCTCTGCTCTGCTCTATTCTATTCTATTCTATTCTATTCTATCAACAAATAGAGAATCAACAGATTATAAAAAGAGAAGGATTTTCATGCTGGTAATAAAGCTATACCTTGTTGGCAAAAATTAAGCTCCAGTGAAGTCCAAGGTCAACCAGAAGTCCAACAGCATAAGAGGGAGCTGGTTAAGCCAAGCCAACAGAGTACAGTGGACAGATATTGTTTTCAACAACTAGGCAATCAGTGCTCAGTTTTGTAGACTTAATATTTCCGTGTCCTTTCAGACATTGTATTTTAGGCCACAACACACTTCACGGCTCTTCCAAAGTTTGTATTCACCGTGGTCTTATTTATAAGTAATTGCTGTTAACAAAGAGTTGGCTTTGAGGATGACCTTCAATCATATAGAAAGTCTGGGCAGTGGTTGAATCTGCATGATTTGACCATTAAGTGTGTTTTTTTTCACCCAACTGAAAAAATAGAATGGAAAGGAAATCTTGCCTAAGCTTTCTCTTGCAACTCATAGTCTGTTACTATTGCTGTTCAACCACTAGAACAATGCACAAAACAAACAAAATGCACAGGTACAGTATATGTGGTACCTCGCTCAATAGTAGTAACTGTGAAAAGGATCTTGGAGTCCTAGTGGACAATCATTTAAATATGAGCCCTGCCAAAAAATCCAACACAGTTCTAGGCTGCATAAAGAGAGGGATAGAATCAAGATCACGTGAAATTTTAAGGCCACTTTATAATGCCTTGGTAAGGCCACACTTGGAATACTGCATCCAGTTTTGGTCGCCACGATATAAAAAAGATGTGGAGACTCTAGAAAGAGTGCAGAGAAGAGAAACAAAGATGATTAGGGGACTGGAGGCTAAAACATGTAAAGAACAGTTGCTGGAACTGGGTATGTCTAGTCTGATGAAAAGAAGGACTTGGGGTGACATGATAGCAATGTTCCAATATCTCAGGGGCTGCCACAAAGAAGAGGGAATCAAACTATTGTCCAAAGCACCTGAGGGCAGGACAAGAAGCAATGGGTGGAAACTAATCAACTTAGAACTAAGGAGAAATTTCCTGACAGAACAATTAATCAGGGGAACAACTTGCCTCCAGAAGTTGTGAATGCTCCAACACTGGAAGTTTTTAAGAAGATGTTGGATAACCATCTGTCTGAAGTGGTGTAGAATTTCCTGCCTAAGCAGGGGGTTGGACTAGAAGACCTCCAAGGTCCCTTCCAACTCTGTTATTCTAATAACTTCAAAGCATATTTAATATTGTTTGGAAGGCTGTAACACAGATAGGGCCACTTCATTCATGAAACCGGAACAGTGTTTGGCCATATTAGGGGGATATCCTTTTTTAATGGTGATGTGTTTCAGGATTTAAAATATAGTCCATATAGTCCAAAATAGAGTTTCACTTTTAAGGGAATAGGAAAGTAGCATTTTTCTCCCAGCAATTATGAGCTGAAGGCTTTCCTAAGGTCACAAAATAAGGCACAGAGTTGCGATGTGCCCACTTCCAAAGTGTTCTTTGAATGGCTTTGCAGCACCTCTGCAAACAATCTCCTACGTTGGTGAGCAAATGTTCAACTTTTCTCCCGGGAGATCAAATTGGCATGCATCTTCAGAACAGTCCTGAAAGCTGCTTCAGATGAGCACAAAATAAGATGCATGTCACCTAAAGGAACTTCACAGCTGAGTGGAGATCTAGCACAGCCTCTAACCACTATGCCACAAAAATTACAGAAAGGAGAGAGAGCCTGGAAAACATTAATTCAACTTTCATGTTTGTCATTAACTCTTTAAAGTAGCCCGAGGCTACATTTCTTTAGCCCTAGTCACCCATCCCTTCCATTTCTGTAACAAGAGATTGATTAAGGATTACAAGATAACACTTGGTCTGTTACTTGATCTCTTCTAAATAGCTATATAAATTAAATGCCTTTATTATATCTAATGTGCTGATACAGCATCATCAGCCACTGCAAACCCTTTGCTTGGAAAACTTTAATCTATCACTCAGTGTCAAAAGGAACAGGGTTTTGCATGTAAATAGCAATAGCACTTAGACTTATATACTGCTGCACGGTGCTTTTACAGCCCTCTCTAAGCGCTTTACAGAGTCAGCCTATGGCCCCCAACAATCTGGGTCCTCATTTTACCCACCTCGGAAAGATGGAAGGCTGAGTCAACCTTGAGCCTGGTGAGATTCAAACTGCCAAATTGCAGGCAGCCAGAAGTCAGCAGAAATAGCCTGCAGTACTGCACTCTAACCACTGTGCCACTGGGGCTCTTAATTAAAACAGAGGGGTAGGATTAAAGGACAAATGAAGGTATTTCTGGAACCCTCACTCAAGCAGTTTATTCATTTATTTTAAAATGTTGGGTTTGGAGGTGAATCTTGGAAAGCAGCTGCAAGTCAACATACATCATCCTTCCTGACATGGTTATTTCCAAAAGTGAAGGACAACGTTCCCAGAAATATCAGGCCAGCAAAGCTGAAGAGTGGAAGGTGAATGATACAAAATGTATTTTTCCCCATTTCTAGGAAGATGAAGTAGCAAAGACAAAGCTATCCAAGATTACGATCCAACCAAATGACAACATGGAAAGATGCCTTACAATGTAACTTAATCACTACACAGTAACACAAATATACAACGTCACACACACACAACATAGACTGAACATAAATAGATATTCATCCATTCCCCAACTATGCCCAATCTACTCCCAGTCATGTCTTCGTTTTTATAGCCATTCCATCTGCAATCTGCTACTTCAAGAACGTTTTAAAAATCGGCCCCAAATTACAAAATAGCACAAATAATACAAGACCCACATTTAAAGGACAAGCTATTGGCCTTCATACTCACTAGGAATGAAGAGCATCAAAGGCTCACCCTTACAATTCTGGATATTCCAAGGCCAAGATTGGCCAAATATAAAAAATGGGCACCCTTATGCTGTGTTTTACATTGTTTTTCCCCTGACCCATGATCTCTGAAATTGCAAAAACCTCGCAGTTAATATCATGAGATCATCTTAGAAGATTACTACATTTGCCCGCAGGATTTTGACTTTTTTTTTTTTTAATCCTATTTTCCAAAGTGGGAAAGTCTTTGGCATCACCAGCTGCTATCTGGGGATGTTGTGTTTAATGTTTGATCAGCAGTATCTGGCAGAATTGTTTCCCCAAGTTTTGCAGTTTACCATTGGGCTAAGGAAACCTTATCTTCTTTAACTAGCATCCATCACGGGTTGTGGATATCATTCTGTGGATTGATGCAAGCCAAGAATTGCCCTTTATTTATTTACTCAGTCTTCACACTGAAAGGAATCCATCCTTTGGTTGGGAGGTTGCTCAGCCTCCATCTCCAGGATCTTGCAAAATATATTTTTTTTAAAGCATCAGAGTCCAAATAGATGCTTTAGAGAGCAACAATCCTATCATGTTTTTCCCCCTTTTCCTTTTCTTGTTTGGAGGCATCCAAGACTCTCAGATATATATATATTTTTCTCTCTCAGAGGGGACCGATCGCTTCAAAGAGACACAGTTAATGAAATTAAAAGCCTCCCCGGTGATGCTTAAACAGACACTCCGTTGTGTCACAATAAACCAGCTAGTGTAACCCCCATCTTTATCTGACAAGGTAAGCTTCTCAGGCCATTTCAGAGGGGAAAGCCCAGAGAAGGAAGGACATCCTCTGGCTACTGTCCAGCCCTTTCAGCCTGTCCTCTGGACTGTATCAACTCACTGGGCTTCAATATAGCACTGATGAAAAGGGCATTCTCTGATTGTCTGCCTATCAACCAGCCAAGGTATATACTGTATATATATTTTTACAGCAGCTGCGTTCTACCAGTTCAGTTTGGCAAAAGAGGATTGGCTTCTCAGACATTTCTACCAAAGGAGAAAAGAATTATCTTCCCTCTCACCCATGAAAGATTCCAGGGTATAGTGTCCTGTTGTATGTAGGGAGAGGGGGGGTGGAGGGGAGGGGGAGAGGGAGAGGGAGAATGTTCTGCCTTATTTTGTCCAATCACTCTCCAGCAGTCTACAGCCAACCTGGCCTCCCACCCTTCAATGAAATCCCAAGGAAAGTCACCTAGAAGGAATTTTTCTCATGAATCTTCCCCCCCCCCGCCACCCCTTAAAAATCAGAGAATATGGACAGCCAGGGAGGCTACAGAAGGATGCCACAATAAATCAACTTATCAAGAAAATCAGCTCAAAAGCCTCATCAAGAGAGACTCCAAAGGCATCTTCAAGCACTCGGGCAGAACAGAAGAGGGGGAAAAAACAGGAACTTCCCTTCTTGGCAAAGGAAAGACCAATGAGAAATTAGCCAGGTAGATTTGGCCACTGGCATTAAGTACAACCGGTGAGACGAATGGCCCACCAGCAGGTTGCTTTGAAGGCTAAAGCAGCAGCCCAAATAAAGTGGTCTGGTGACATATACACACCCCCAACTCAGAGAGTGAAAGGTGATTCCACTTGGTAGATCTGCTTCAATGTGGGATGGTGGGGTTTATGGAATTGGCCCCCATCAGAGCTTCCTCTAAGCCTACTAGAAGCTGGCAAGATCAGCAGGGAGAGGAGGTGTTGTTTTGGGTTCAACATTGGAGTCTCGTGTGTAGCCTCTTGCTTATTAAACAGGCCCATTAAGCATTTTACAGTCTTCACAGAACAGGATAGAAATTCACGCTAGGAAAAGAGCCCTGTGATTATTATTATTATTCAAGCAAAGGATCGTTTCGTCAGCACCCTGCTTCCAATTGCAGATAAGACAAAAGTACCTTGAAAATTTAAAGCAGTAACAAAACACCGGTGGATTTGACAGTTGATGGAATACTGCCCTTGAAGATGGAAGCTCCATTTAGCTGTCATAGTAGGAAAAACCCCCGAGGTTGTGGTTATCAGAATCCTTCATAGATTCTACCTGGAATTGGTTAAACCCCTTTCAAGAAAAGTCAGCTCCTTTTCTGCTTTGTTTCGTAGCCCGCCTCCCCAAATGCAAAAGTGTATTTCTGCAGCATCATACTAGCCACAGAAATATCCAATGTATTTTTTTTTCTTAGCTATTTCAAAAGGCCAAGGTGAAGATCACAAGCAGAGTCAAATTTCCAGCTAACCTAACAACCTCTAATCTTTTCCTGGAGGCGGGGGGGGGGGGGAGTAATAATAATTAAAATGTGTTCTTTTGAAGGGGGTATATAAAACATCTTTGCTTATTTTGGAGTTTGGAGCAGGTCCTCCACCTATTCAATGAACAGCTTGATCAGCGTTTTCAAAGCAATCAAGTTATTTCCCGGATACAAAAGATTCACATAATCATATCTCCCCCAGCAGTTCAGATTATGATATAGACACACAAAATACTAAGAAGACAACGCTTCGTTTATAAATGGTGGTGAATTACAGGAGAACGAGAGGGGGAGGATAAAGTGAAAATTGGCAAAGATGCCTCTGAAAGATGAGAAGGCCAGAATCATCCATGCACTTATTTTTCCTGATGTTATCTAGAAACTATCCTGTGCTGTAAAAAATAGGAATACGTCTGGGAACTGAATGCAGGACTATTTCCAAAGTTGGCTTCTCTGATTCCTTGGGGCAATAAGAGGGGTGGGGTGGGGGTGGGAATGGTGGGAATCAAAATAGCAATAAAACGAAAAAGTTACTAAGGGCAGGATGGATTTAAAAGCAACCACTCACCCAATCACCTCTAGCAAGTTAGCATTGTCTCTAACCAACCATGCAGGAAAATATTTGGAAACAGAAATATTCTTCCCTCACGTACACACAGACAAATGCATAAACACACATGCACACACACACACACACATACACTCTTCCCATGCTATCCACCTCTCTAGGGACTAGTAACTTTTGCAGAAGTTATTTGCAAGGCCAAGGGCCAGGATCTTTAGGATCTACCCAGCCCAGGAGAAACACAGAAAGCCCATTTTAAAAGAATATTTTAAAATGCCACCTTCTCAACTTCTGTGCACCACGAAGGTCTCTCTTTGCCAAACAAGCACAAAAATATCACATACATATTTGGGCAATTATTTCCAAGCTCTGGTAGAGCAGAAAAGCACCTCCCTTGTTCCAAGGATGAAAAAAACAGCAACCAAAAGTCATCCATCTGTTGTCCCCCACTCCTTCTATGAAGTGTCTTGTGCCACTGGGATATTTAATTAATAAGAATACCCACCCTCCCCTTTCTCATTAGTGATGCCTATCTTTTCCTGCATTTCACTGCCTAATAATAATAATAATGAGCATCACACATTCCTCATCCTACAACCCCCCCCATCCCCCCATCCCTATGGGAGTCCCGTGGGTAACTTACACAGGAGGCCTCCCCCACCCCCACCACAACAAGCCTACTTGGGTCTGGGCCAATGAATGAAGAAGGGGGCCCGGTTTGTCCATCCACTCCTTGTCTATAAACAAGTCTCTCTGTGTGTTTGTGTGTGTCTGTGTATTAGCACAATGCAGAAAGCCAAGCCAAGAGGTGTTTGGTGTGATTCCTATTTGCAATCTAGGTTGATAAAACTTGTGAAAAGAGGGGTGGGGTGGGGGGTTGATTATGGTTCATTTCCCTTCTACCCCCACCACTCACTGATGGGATTTGATGTGGTATTTCATCCATAGGGATTTCCTAACCAGGAGAAAGACGAAGGAACTTGGGAGTTGATTTTTCCAGATAAAGCAGCAAAGCACACCGCTAAAAATATCTGTGCTTTCCACGGCCCCCACCTCAGGCCAGCTACTCCAAAATATGCACTGCTTAAAGGGGGAGGGGGGAGAGAAAAAGAAAGGGGGGGTGGTTAGAAGAGAAAGGGCTGGTTCTGGAATCAGACAGACTGGCCATTAAAATATGTGTGGGTTAGCTTCTGTGCGTCCATGGGCCTCTCTGAGTGTGTGTGTGTGAGTGTGTGGTGTGTCTGTGTGTAACAACTTGAATGTGGATGACTTTATGTAGGACAATTATTTCCAAAAGGTCATTTTAGGCACACACAGGCATGGATTTGTGTGTGTGTGTCCCTCTCTCTCTCTCTCTTTCTCTCTCTGGGCATATATATCTGCAGTGTTAATAGGGTTGTGGTTTAAGAAAAGCATGAACAAGGGCAGGGAGTATAAAAGGAAAAGGAGGGGGGAAAGAATCAGAAAAAGTCCTGTTATCATGGGGGAGGGGGGAGGGGGGGGAGAGAGAGAGACCATGTTCTTCTTTGCACACAGTTTAAAGCAAGCTAGAGATTATAGGTAACTGAAAGATCCCTTGGCCAGATATACCACCTCTCTCTCTCTCTGCCACGCAAATGCGTGTACAACTGCCTCGCTTGGCAAACCCCTTCCCCGACTCCACTGGCCCTTTCTAGCTTTTTTTTTTTTGCAAACTGTTGCTTTTTTTTCTTCCATAGAGGGAGGCTCCCAGAATTTGCGGGGGCGGAGGGGAAAAGGGATGCTAAATCTGCATTCAGCGAAACGCAGTTCGGTCCCATCTTAACCTCCCTTCAGCAGCAGGCAAGTCACAAGCTAGAAGCGGCGGTGGCCCGAGAGGGCATCGTCGGATACCTCACCAGAAAGCAGAAGCCAAACCTTCGCTTCTCTTCTTCTTTCCCCCCCCCCCCCACTCCAATCCACCCCACCCCTGCATTCTCCTTTACAGTCACCACACATTCGTATTCGAACACACGGAGGAGAAGTGGGGGGGGGGGAGTGAGGAAGAGGGAGAGAGAGAGAGAGAGAAAGAGAGAGAGAGAGAGGGCGAAGAAGAGGGACTTACATCGAAGTGATATTCCTAGAGATATCCGTAATGTTGATGCTGGCATTTCCATTGGTGGATCCCGAATCTTGCCCCTCCAGCAGAGGGAAGAGGTTGCCATCATCCGGTTTTTTGCAATTGATCTCGGTTTTGTTGCAAAGGCAGTTGGCAGGGCAACCCAAAACGGAAACCAAGTAGTCACCCCATATGCTCCAGAGCCAGAAAACCTTCCAAAAACTACATTTGGTCGGACAAAACGAGACATCCATCTTCGACTGGGGTGGCTTTATTTAAAAAAAAAAAAAAAAAAGGAAAGAGAGAGAGAGCGAGAGAGAGAGAAAGGAGGAAAGATTGCCAAGGGGAAGAAGAAGAAGAAAAAGAAGAAAAAGAAGAAAAAGGGGGAGGGAGGGAGGGAGGGAGGAAGCAGCGTAGAAGGAGAGGGGAAAGAGAAGGTTTTAAGGGAGGGGGGAGGAAAGAGAGAGAGAGGGGGAAGGAAACCTCAACCCCCCCAAAAAAGCCAAAAACGTGGGGGGGGGGAGGAGAGAGAGAGAGAGAGAGAGAAAAAAGACCAAACCACCCTCAAGCGATCGGAGCAAGAAAAAATCCTCGCGACGTTGAAACCATGTTGGCGGAGAGGCTGTAAATTCCCTCTTACGAGAGCGGCGCGCGAGGCATAGCGGCTGGTGGAGAGATGCGCGCGCGTGTGTGCGGTGTGTGTGTGTGCGTGTGTGCGGTGTGTGTGTGTGTGTGTATGTGGGGTGGCGGGATGGCGAGAGGGGGGCCCGATCTTGCGCGCGTGTCCCGGTGCCTTGTTGATCCACCGTAGGCTCGCTCGCTGGCTCGCTGGCTGCTCTTCCCGAGACTTGTGAAGATTGCAACAGAAGATTCGCAGCGACACGGAGGAGGAGGAGGAGGAGGAAGAAGAGGAGGAGGAGGAGGAGGAAGCGAGGGCGGGCGAGGGGGGGGCTCCTATACTGATGCTCCAAGTCCCCAAGTCCCACCTACTGGGCAAAATGAAAACTGAAACACCTGCAGGGGAAAATATATATATATATATATCTCTATATATCACCGGGCAGTGGGAAGAGAGAGAGCGAGAGCGAGTCACGAAGACGGCCCTACTCGCCCTTCCTTGGCTTCCCACGCCCAGCGGTGCTGCAGAAGTGAAGCGGCACACAACCGACGAGGCGGCGGCGACTGTCGGCGATTGAATCACAGCCCCGGTCCCCGCCGTTTGCACGCGTGACTCCGCTTGGCGCGTGTTTTTTTTTTTTGGGGTGGGGGCAAGGCTTTTGGCGCCCGGGATGCAGCTTCCCAGCTCTGTGTGTGTTTGTGTGTGTGTGTGTGTGTGTGTGTGCGCGCGCGCGGCGGCGGTGATGGGAAAGGAAGGGAAGATGGGGGTGGAATCCACGCGTGGTTGTGATTACTGAAGTTCGGTTAAGGCTTCTCCACGGCCGATCGACGGGCGGACTCGGTGGGGCTCAGACCGAGTGAAGGCAGCGATCCGCGAAACCTTGGCCGCGCCGTCCTTCTCTTCCGCGGAAAACGCGCATGGGGCTTAAGGACGCGCGGCTGGCGTGGCGGGGCCCCGGAGAGATTCCTCCCTTACAGAAACTGCAAGAACCCAAAAAAGGCTTCCCGCCTCGTTGTGGGAAGGGGGGGGGGGCTAGTTATATTTACTTCCGAGGAAATGTCAGAAAAGGATCAGCCAGGTGCACGTGGGGGGAGGGAGGGGGGAAGGATCCCCGTGGGGATCGCCACCCGCGAGAGAAAGCCAAGCTCGTCTGTTGCTAGATCGAACGCCTTTCTCCAGAACGCCCCTTCCTCGTAACCCTCCCTACCCTTTCTTTTGCTTCCTTTCTCGTCTTTTATTTTAATTTCTGCAATCTTCAGAGAAAACAACCCCTGGTACATAATCCAGGAAGAACTGGCGAATAGAAAACAAAAAGTCGCGAGTGTATTTGTCCCAAAAAGCAACAACAACAACCCACCATCACCAACACAGTGGGTGTTATTTTTATTTTTTACCAAGACCGTCCGGCTTCCGAACAGAAGAAATAAAATCGATTGAAAAAAAACATCGAGGGAGGAAATATTGGGGGCGGGGGAAGGGAGGCGGGAGGGGGGGGGGAGAGAAAACTACCGCCGGGGAGAAGTCGAAAAATAAAAACTCGGGTGGGACCAGGTTGCGAGGTGTGGGGAGGGGGGGAGGAATCTGTCCATATATCTTTGAATAGGCAGATTTCAGCAAGCAACGGTTCGATGTAAAAAAAAAACAGATGGGGGTATGGAAAGAGGGGCGTAAGTGTGTGTACTGGAAAGGAGTGATCTGAGAGAGGGGGGAGGGAGAGAGAGATCAGGAGGGGTGTGTGTGTATGCGTGAAAGAGAGAGAAAGTGTGTGAGAGAGAGAGCAAGAGAAAGTGTATATGTGTGTAAGAGAGTGTGTGTGTGTGTGTGTGTGTGTGAGAGAGAGAGAGAGACCAAAAGCTGGTGTGAATTAAGATTCAGGGTGCATTTTGGGGAGCAGGCAAAAACCCTGGCAAATCAGACACACATCCACACCATCTAATTTGCTTTGCCTCTCTATCGTTTCTGTGTGTGTTTGGGTGTCCTGCCTTTTTCTCTCCTCCTCCTCCTCCTCCTCCTCCTCCATCTCTTTTAATAACCTCTTCTTTCTGCCCCTTTGCTCACAGACAGCAAGACTGATCCAAGGATCAGACTTGTACTCTTCAGCAGCAGGACAAGGGACTTTACAGGTGTATCCTCCCTTAAAAGATTTCAGAAATCTGGGAAAGAATTGCTACATCCCCAGAGGGAAAATATAAGAGGTGGGGGAGGGGGGGAGATTGAATTGCACTGGGAAATATAGCTAAAAACCCCGGGTTTTTTTAAATAAGGTTTCCACAACCTTGTTCCTAAATTATAACCAGCGGCCTATTTCATTCTTACATCAGAAAAAAAAATAGTTCTATAAAATTCAGTCCTGCTTTGCAAGGAAATCCATAAATTATGATTCTTCTACCAGTGCTCTTTCACACCATGTGCTGTTGTTAGTCATAAAGTCGTGTCCAACCCATCGCGACCCCATAGACAATGTTTCTCCAGGCCTTCCTGCTTCTATAATCCTCTGGAGTCCATTTAAACTCATGCCTCCATCCAGCCACCTCGTTCTCTGCAGTCCCCTTCTTCTTTTGCCCTCCATTGTTCCCAGCATTAGGCTCTTCTCCAGTGAGCCCTTCCTTCTCATTAGGTGGCCAAAGTATTTGAGCTTCATCTTCAGGATCTGGACTTCTAAAGAGCAGTCAGGGTTGATCTCCTCTAGGACTGACCGGTTTGAGCACCTTGCAGTCCAAGGGACTCCCAGGAGTCTTCTCCAGCCCCATAGTTCAAAGGCCTCAATGCTTTGGCGCTCAGCCTTTCTTATAGTCCAACTTTCAGAATATAACCATCCTTAAATAAAGATGCTGAGTTCACACATATAATTAAACTATGGTTGTTTGTCCACATAGACTAATTAACAAATTACTATTGCCCAGGTTGGCATGGTGGGAGTATGTGAATCTGGAGAAATCCCATTTAGATCAGACCTGGGATTCGACAGAAGCTTCCATTTCATTTCAGGAAACCGATCCTACTTGGGGTCAGATAGCCAAATAAAACGGTTGAATTGATTTGAGCTTCCAGATCAATTAAAAAAAAATTATGACAGATGCAGACATGATCTGAATCCATTTGGAGGCAAATCAATTTGCCTTGCCAATACCATTCATAAATCTGATTGGGAGGCTCAATTAAATTACCTTAGAATTGCATCTCTGAACTGAATAATTGAATGGTTCATTCGAAACGGGCACGAAAACTATGCTTACCAAATCCAGTTCATCCATGAAACTAACCAAATGATCCTTATTGTTGCTCGCCAGACAATATTTTTTCATATAGAATCTTCCACATTTGATTCTTGTCACTTCCAAGTAAGGCTAAGAAAGAAAAGGGGGGAAAACAGCCTGCCAGAAGCCCTGTGAGACTAATAATATTGCAGTGCATGGATCTGGCCTAGGAAACTCGCAATATATCTGCCAACTACTTGACAGTCACAATAGACATAAAATAAAACCAAGGAAAAATGAAACAGAGAAAGCCTTGGTGTTTGGTTATTATTATGGTTGGTTGCACTGTCAGCCAGATGTTTAGACTGGATTTGGCACGATCCAGCTGTTCAGTCCTTCCCCAGAACCTGGGGTAGGCAGATGTTGTTTGATAGTGTTAAAGATATCATTACAGGATGTAAGCTATTGCAAGTGAAAACCTCTTGCAATTGACTGATAATGATTTTATCAATGCCGATCATGTTCAGCTGGTGCTCCGGAAGTTTGGGGATTGAACCAAGGCACCTATTGCTACAGATAATATCTTTGCTTTCTTTTGCCACAGTTATTCTATATTATTATTATTATTATTATTATTATTATTATTATTATTATTATTATTATTATTATTATTATTATTATCATCATCATCATCATCATCATCATCATCATTTGTGAGTCTTTGCATTTTGTGGTTTTTCTCCAGTTTGTTCTCTTCTGTTTTGCTGTCTTCAGGTGTTGCAGTGTTCACTGTGCAGGTTTTTTTTTTTGTCCTTCTTATCAATGATTGTTTAAGTCTGGGGTGTTATGTGGCAACTGATTGCCTGTTTGAATTCTAGAGTCCCAGATCACTTGTAACTTCTTCATTTTCTAATCTGTCATCTGTTTTGTAGTCCCAACAGTTCTTGCTTGCGGGCAAATGGTATTTCTTGTAGATATTCTGATATTGTTGCTCCTTTGTCATGCCCTTGTTTGCTGTGTGGTGTTCTTGCAGCAGCTCACCAGATGAACCACAATTTCTTCAGCTTCTTTGAAGAGGCAGCACTTGCTATCGTTGCTGTTTTCTCAATTCTGGCTTTGTATGCTTTTGTTCTTAAGACTTGGTCTTGTGCAACCAGAATTAGCACTGTGGTCTCTTTCTTCAACCTTCCTCCTCTTAGTCATCACCAGGTTTTTGTTATCTGCTTTTCCTGCTAGGTTTTTTTTTTAATGGCCATATAATATTTTGCCTTGCCATGTCTCTTTTCTATTTTTCATTTGGTCATTCTCCTAGGCAAGTTTGGTCTCTTTGATATTCAGTCAGCCTTCATGGTGTACATGCTTAAGTACATCATCTTCATTGTCCTTCGGATATTCTCCCAATCTTCTTTTTTCTTCTTCAACTGTCTGGCCTACTTGCAACATTCCATACCCAACTATGCTCCTTGGCAAGTAGAGTCAATGTCACTTAATCGTTGAAGGGCATGATGTAGGTATGCAAAAGTATTTAACACCACCAACAATGTTGTTACCCTTCAAAAAGATCTTGACTATGTGTCAGAATGGTCAAAGAATTGGCAACTCCAAATCTCAACCAACAAATGCTCTGCCTTACACATTGGCAAAAGGAATCAGAACACAAGGTACAAGCTGAGTGGACACGACCTTGTAGATGATGACCCTCACTCTATCAAGGACCTTGGAGTACTCATATCAAATGATCTAAGTGCCAAAGCCCACTGTAACGACATCACCAAAAAGGCACTAAGGGTTGTAAACCTAATCTTGCATAGCTTCTTCTCCGGTAATATTACACTACTAACCAGAGTATACAAAATATTTGCTAGACCAATTATTGAATACAGCACATCTGTCTGGAACCCGCATTGCATATTGGACATTAATACAATCAAACGTGTCCAGAAATACTTCACAAGAAGAGTCTTCCACTCGCAACAAAATCCCTTATGCCACCAGACTTGAAATTTTGGGCTTAGAAAATGTAAAACTATGCCTCCTTCGGTATGACCTAAGCATAGCTCATAAAATCATCTGCTACAATGTCCTACTTGTCAATGACTACTTCAGCTTCAACCACAACAATACATGAGCACACAATAGATACAAACTTAAAGTGAACCGCTCCAAACTCGATCACAGAAAATATGACTTCAGCAACAGCCTGGAATGCACTACCTGACTCTGTGGTTTCATCCCAAAATCCCCAAAACTTTAACCTTAGACTGTCTATTGTTGACCTCACCCCATTTCTAAGAGATCTGCAAGGGGAGTGCATAAGAGCACCACCATGCCTACCGTTCCTGTCCTAACTTTCCCTTTAATTGTATTCATTTTAGGTATTCAATTCATGCTTATATATATTATCTAATATGTACTCAACAAATAAATAAATAAATAAACTTTTTTCTTGATGTCAGTGTGATATTATTTCTTTATTTGCCAGCTTCTGGATGTGAGGAACCTCAAATTCCTACCCCATAATCCTTAGTCAAGTAATTTCACTTGGTAGGAATTATAGGATTTGAAGTTAAATATATACCTGGAAGTTGCCAGTTTGGGGGTATAATGATTTCTGCAAAAAGCTGAATGTTAGAATAATTGCTAAAATTACTTCTGTTGATTTACTGGAAACTATAGAAGAAGGATAAAAATGGCAGGAAGCTATTCTTTTCTCAACATGGTGCATTCTGGGTAGAATAGAAAAGCAAGTCCCAGAACTCCTAGCTAGATATCACTAATAAGAAATTATGGGAACTGTCATTTTATCATACTTTGGAGGTACCAGATATAGGAAATGGTTGGCAACTCTCACGGAATGGCGAGAGAAACACAGCTGGATTGTCACTTGGTAGTTTTTTTTAGGAATACATCCAGTCTAGGTTGTGAGAAACAGTATTCAGTATCGTGGACCAAACCACAGTGTTATTCGGTGCTGAAGGAATTGCAATGTCATTAAAAAGAGCAAAAGCGAGCATAACTGGTGAGTTGCAATCACCATCATTAACCAAAATGGAAGGGGGAAAAAAATTATTGAGTAATGGTTAAAATGCTTTAAAAAGACACAAGGGTGATTCTGGTGATTTCATTTTCATTTGGATCCTTCAAAGTCTGTGAACCAGGGGCTGCAGATGGAGGCCAGCTTTCCAAGTGGCCTCTGTCAGCTGGGGTCTTTAACAGCGGCTTGATTGGCAGGCATTAGCGGATGATCGGCCTTAATATTGCCATCCTATAAAAGCTTTCGCTTGCTGCTTTCTACTGTAATGGCCACATAAACAGGCCTACTTACTTTGTTTTTTTGGAAAGGAGGGGTAAAAGGGTGGATTAGATAAATGCATGATGGATTGGTCTATCTACGGCTTTTAATTGTTAATTGTCTTTGGGATTCATTTTATGCTCTCAATCTCTTTTTGTTATATTGTTCGGTTTTGCTCACTATCACAAACATTCACTTCGGCAGGAAGTGGGATATATATATATTAAATAACAGTGGTTAATGATGACCAGTATTGAAAGCCTACAGAGCGTTCGGGATTAAAACAAGCACTGGGTAGATCCCCATCTGTTTTAGAGAGCAGGCTGGCCAATGGTGTGGGATGATGGAAGTTGTAGTCCAACTATATGAGGGAATAGAAACCCTGATCACTCACAAAGCAGATTTTGGCAGTGTTCATCTTTCTTTATTCTTTATTGGCCAAGTGTGACACAAAGACTTTTTCTTTGGTGCACAAAAGAAAAGAACACAAAAGTACATAAAAAGATTTGTCAAGAAACATAAGGTACAACACTTAAAGGTAGTCAGAGGGTACAAATAAGCAATCAAATCATACTAGGAAACCATCAATATAAACCGTAAGAATGCAAGTAACAAAGTTACAGTCATGCAGACATAAGTGGGAGGAGATGGGTGATCGGTACGATGAGAAGATTAATTGTAGTGCAGACTTGGTAAATAGTTTAACAGTGTTGAGGGAATTATTTGTTTAGCAGAGTGATGGTGTTTGGGAAAAAACTGTTCTTGTGTTCTGATGTGCAGTGCTCTATAGCGTCATTTTGAGGGTAGGAGTTGAAACAATTTACGTCCAGGATGTGAGGGGTCTGTAGATATTTTCACAGCCCTCTTTTTGACTCTTGCACTATACAGGTCCTCAGTGGAAGGCATGTTGGTAGTAATTGTTTTTTTCTGCAGTTCTAATTATCCTCTGAAGTCTGTGTCTGTCTTGTTGGATTGCAAAACCAATCTGCTCTATATTATATCCTGTACGATTATAGTCTGTTTTCAGATTATAGATACTGATATTATTCACTTTTGGGAATCTTGATATTCTTCCTAATTATTTATAGATGATGTCATATTTGGAATATAAGGAATGGCACTCATTACCTCCTAATTTTTAAATACTACTGCTATCTGTTTTATTAATGTTAATAAATGAAATTTCATTTATTTCTCAACTTCCTTTCAATCCCTTCCAATATAAAGTGTTAACAGCATTTATGTATTATGGGAATTTGCATCTATTCTTCTCATATAAATACTATGATCAAATACTTATAGACCTAAGTGAAAAGTGTAAGAGGAAAATCTTTGTCTCCACTATATTGAGCTCAATACAGTAAAAGTGAAATGAATCAACTAAACATTGAAATCTTAGACATTGTTAAATTGAAATAGACTGGCATGGTCACTTTTAAATCAGAAGATCATACCATTTATTACTCAGAACACACACATTAACACACCCAAATAGTGTTGATTTCATAGTCTGGAATGATATAGCAAAATTGTACTTGGGTACAATGCAGTCAATGACTGAATAATATTGATTAGATTTTGCAGACAACCTTTTAATAGGTCAATTATCCAAGTTTATGTTCCAACCACCCATGTAAAAGAAGAGGAGTTGATGAGTTTTATAGTCAAATTCGATCTGAGATTGGCAGAACATCCAGACAAAAAAAAAAGAGAGAGAGAGAGAGCTGCTTGTGGTTGGAGACGGGAAAACCAAAGTTGGAAATAGTAAGGGAAAAAATGCAACTGGCCTGCATGGCCTGGAACACAGAAATGAAGGAGTAGAGTAGAGTAGAGTAGAGTAGAGTAGAGTAGAGTAGAGTAGAGTAGAGTAGAGTAGAGTAGAGTCGGGTAGGATAGAGTAGTGTAGTGTAGTGTAGTGTAGAGTAGAATAGAATAGAATAGAATAGAATAGAATAGAATAGAATAGAATAGAATCTGGAAGGGACCTTGGAGGTCTTCTAGTCCAGCCCAATGGTGAAATCCAATTTTTTTTACTACCGGTTCTGTGGGCATGGCTTGGTAGGCATGGTGTGGCTTGGTGGGCGTAGCAGCGGAAGGATACTGCAAAATCTCCATTTCCACTCCACTCCAGGAGAAGGATACTGACCACCCCATTCTGGGGCCAGCCAATGGGAGTATTTGCCAGTTCTCCAAACTACTCAAAATTTCCACCACCGGTTCTCCAAACTGCTCAAAATTTCTGCTACGAGTTCTCCAGAACCTGTCAGAACCTGCTGGATTTCACCCCTGGTCCAGCCCCCTATCGAGCAGGAGAACCTATTTCAGATAAGTAACTATCTAGTGTCTTTTTAAAAAACCCCAGTGATGGCCCCTACGATTTCTGAAGCTTATCATTATTTCTGAATGATTTATCAGTTTCAGCCAATCCAATGATTTCATTGCTAGCACCAGCCTTCAAACCACAAAAGCAATGCCTGTATGCATTGACAGCATCAGAAAGAGCATACACTGAAATAAAACCAACTGCTCTTGTATATTGTTGTATTATTCATACAAGGACACGGAAGAGCTCAATTATAACAGCAATGATGTGACCAGCAGCTGACTGTAGGACAGCTCACAAACTGCTCATGAACAAGTCCCAAGTCAAGCTAAAGCAGTTTCCACAATACAATCTTCATTTTCAAGGAAAGCATCAGGAAATGCTCTGCAGACCTGAACCTCATGGATAGGGTTCATTACACAAAGGCCCTGTGTAATGAAATCAAAGAAGAACGAAAGTGACAGCAGACTGCCAAAGACCAAGGAACAGACGAAAGTTAACTGCTGTAAAAAATTTCCAAGAAGACAAGAGAAGCCCAAGCCAAAAAAGACAATGATCTCAGGAAGGAATTCAACAAAGAAGCCCAGAGATATTTTTATTTTTAGAAGAGACACAAAGCAGTATTACAACATCTGTAAAGACACTAAAGATGGGAAATGAATAAGAGCCACGTTGGTGCAGTGGTTAGAATGGAGTGCTACAGGTTAACTCTGCCCACTGCCAGCAGTTCCATCCTAACTAGCTCAAGGTTGATTCAGCCTTCCATCCTTCCGAGGTTAGTAAAACGAGGACCCAGATTGTTGGGGGCAATAGGCTGTCTCTGTAAACTGCTTAAAGAGGGCTGTAAAGCACTGTGAAGCGGTATATAAGACTAAGTGCTATTGCTAATATTTAAAAACCCAAGTTAATTCCACACAACCATTTCTGAACTTTCCAACCTCAGCTTGCTTGGTAAAGGATGCTGTGGGATCCTTTACCAAACAAGTATCTTAAATATTTTTTAATTGTTTTATATCACATATTCCATTTCTATGTTGAACAGTGTGTTTTCTAGGTGTCCAAAGTGTTCACATATAAACATCATCATCATCATCATCATTATCATCATATGTACATAAATATATATATGCGATAATATCGTTATTGAAAAGTATACTATCTTCTATTATAGTATCGATTATACAACCATCAAAATATTTACTCATCATTACTAAAGATGTAAATGATCAGAATATCAATTGATCAACTGGTCAGAGTAATTTAGAAGATTTTAATAAATTGAAAATGAAACCAACGTTCTGTACTGTAGAATTGTCAATATCCAAGATACCTGAGAAAACATTCCCCATTTACAAAAATATTCTGGATACTAGAATATGGTTGATCAGCACTCTAGCCATTACCAGGTCAGAAGGCTGCAAAAGTTGATGGAATATCTACAGAAAAATGGCAATCAACAGACAAATCAGTCCAAGTTGTAACCAAACTATGCCATCAAATCTGGAAAATAACACAATGGCCAATAGATTGGAAGAGATCAATCTACATACCAATAACAAAGAAAGGAGAGTATAAAACTGTTGTGCGACATCCTCAATTTTATATACTAGCAAAACAATGCCTAGGAGACTCGAATGCAAATTAGAAGCCTACATAGAAAGGGAGATTCATGCTGGATAATTAATCTTCCTCCTCCTCCTCCTCCTCTTCCTCATTCTGCTCCTCCTCCTGCTACCCCTCCCCCCTCCCGTTAGACTGCTTACTTTGTGCTTATTTATTCAACCTAATACACTGATCGTATATTAAGGAAGACTTGTTTGGGGGAAAAATGAACATAGTTTTAAAAATGGAGGAAGAAATATCAATAAACTGCACTACACTGATAACACTATTCACTTGAAATTGCAAATGATCTGGAAGCTCTAGGAATGAAAATCAAGGAAGGCAGTGAAAAAAAAGAGGGGGGGAACTAATATTAAATGTAAAGAAAACTAATGATGGCAAGTACAGAAACCAGCCTGAGAATTTAGAAGGAAGAAAGTGAAATGGTGAGTTGTTTCTGCCTTTTAGAACTGACTGCTCCCCAATATTAACTTCACCTAATAATTCACCTAACAACTGTGGCAAGGAATGTTGCAAAATGGGATAAAAGCTGACTTAACAATTGTCTTGTTCAGTCACAGAAATGTTGGTCTCACTTATGGTCACAAGTCGAGGACTACCTGTAGTGGGGGTACACAGAAATCCTTCTCCTCTCTAGTAACTTCCTTCTTCTGCCTCCAGTGTAATTTGGATAGTCCGTAAATACTTTCCTTGTTGGGTTCTCAGTTCACTGCCTTTGTTAACATGCACTGTAGTTCCGAGATTTCCAATTTTTAATATTTTCGCTGCAAGATGATGTGTGAGAATAACCTCAAATGTGCACGCATGCCTACCTTCGTATTAAAATGTCCCTTCCTGTATTTTATTTATTTCACATATTAATAGGATGTGTGGTTTGAAGGCCATTTTTTGAAATACCTACGTTACCCTTGCATAAATAACAGTGATATGAATTGATGCTTAAGAAGTAAAATTTAATCATCCCTGCATCTCTAAGCTTTGGAAGACTGCATTCCAATTTTGTCTCTAATAAGATTGCCAATTATCTAGAAAGGGTGCCCTGCACCTATTTTTACGCTTTAGCAAGATTCAGAATACATCCACAAGTGGCAACTTGCAACAAGGGCTGCATCTGAAGAGCTGTGGTGGCACAGTGGCTAGAATGCAGCATTGCAGGCTAATTCTGCTGACCGCCAGCAGTTTGATTCTGACTCCAGTTCAAGGTTAACTCAGCCTTCCATCTTTCTGAGGTTAGTAAAATGAGGACCCAGATTGTTGGAGATGATATGCTGACTATGTAAATTACTTAAAGAGGATTACAAAACATAAAATGAAAAAACAAGAACAAAAACCAGACTCTATGGCAGGGGTCCCCAAACTTGGCAGTTTTAAGATTTGTGGACTTCAACTCCCAGAATTCTCCAGCCAGCATAGCTGCTCTATGGTTTGATAGACCAGACCCCTGCTCTACTGTTGCCAAGACACATATGTCTTGGCAACAGTAGTACCAAACAGGATCCTCAACTCACAAATAAACAATTACAAATTATTCCATTACTCTCAGGATATGCTCAAATTACTTTCTTAGGGCAGTGGTCCAATTCAGTAGGTTCTAACAGGTTCTGGAAAACCAGCAGTGGAAATTTTGAGTAGTTCGGAGAACCAGCAAATACCACCTCTGGCTGGCTCCAGAGTGGGGAGGGAATGGAGATTTTTCAGTATCCTTCCCCTGGAGTGGGGTGGGAATGGAGATTTTGCAGTATACTTCCCCTGGAGTGCGGTGGGAATGGGGATTTTGCAGTATCCTTCCCCTGGAGTGGAGTGGAAATGGAGATTTTGCAGTATCCTTCCTCTGGACTGGGGTGGGAATAGAGATTTTGCAGTATCCTTCCCCAGGAGTGAGGTGGAAATGAAGATTTTGCAGTATCCTTCCTCTGGAGTGGGGTAGCAATGGAGATTTTGCAGTATCCCTCCCCTGGAGTGAGGTGGAAATGGAGATTTTGCATGATCCTTCCTCTGGAGTGAGGTGGAATTGGAGATTTTGCAGTATCCTTCCCCTGGAGTGAGGTGGAATTGGAGATTTTGCAGTATTCTTCCCATGGAGTGGGGAGGGAATGGAGATTTTGCAGTATCCTTCCCCTGCCACGCCCACCAAGCCACGCCCACAGAACTGGTAGTAAAAAAGTTTGAATTCCACCACTGTCTTAGGGTAATTATCCTAATTGAAGAACCATTGGTTTAGAATAACAAATAAATTCAGTTTGTGTTAATGTAGTGTGGTGAACTTTGGATACTACTGCAAGTTATAGTTTAATTGGTTCTCATGTATTGTTTAAAAATTGGATGGGATAGCAAGGGCACACTAAACACTGTCAGCGCTATGGTTGACTAAGGTCATGGAAGCAAACTATCTTGACTTTTGTTAACCAATAATGTACATATAAAGTGGCATTTTAAGTTCATACAGTTTGTTTCATTAACTAATTAATTCATTAACCTCCTAGGGTTTACACAGTACATCGAATCTTTCAGTAAGAAAGCTGGACTTGCCAAACCCCACAAAAACATAAAAAGAATAAATTCCATTTAAAATTAATCTAGCTCAAGACATGGTGTTGTAGCACATCCGCAGCAACACAAACTGGCATGATTAAGTGTTTTGTCTGAAAAAAAGCCTGAACTCAAGAGCGAATCCCAGCAAGCAGTGTGACAAGGTGACACTACACCTATGCTTAGGACTCTCAGTTCTGAACTTCGAAAATCTGGGCAACCAGCAAATATTTCTAACCCTGTCCTCTTCTCTGTCAGTTGTCTATATTGTGACCCAGGCCCAAGTAGGTAGTATTAGACGCAAACAGTTCCAAAACAAACAGACTTTATTAGAACAGCTGAGAAGTAACTCATTCTCAGCGTAGTCCAAACAAAATTAAAACGAAGTCTTCATAACACAAATTCTTTAATCTAATCACCAATCTTGGTATAATAAGGCAAACTGCCAAAGTCTTCTCTTGGCAAAAGTTCAGAAGCAGAAGACACCAACTAGTACAGCAAGACAAGAAACAGTCTATCAACGTTGTTTTCCGACAAAGAGAAAAGACGTTGCTAGTCTTTTAAGCCTTATGGGAGGAGCCAATCATCTCTTGGCCTTACTCCCAAGTTGTCCTCTTTGCTGTAGCTACTCTTGCCTTCTGGCAGCTCTTCTCATATGTGCATTAGGAACAGGCTCCTCCTGCTCCTCTGCCTCTCTGCTGTCAGTCTCTGGAGGCTTCGGAGTCCACACATCACTCCCCGATGGCCCTGGTCCCATCTCTGCCTCCGATGCAGAGCCCTCATCCAGGCCTTCCCCAGCCTCCAGGACTGGCCCCTGTTCTTTCTCAGCCTCCTCACTGTCAGCCTCTGCTGCCAGCTCCTCAGGCTGCTGGCGGACCTCAACAGTCTAGATTTTTGCAGTCTGGTATGATGGCCCTACTCTGGTCACCTAAGAGCAATATGAGAAACCATACCTGATATGATTTGCTTAGCTGTAGTTTAGACTATTGTGCAAACCCAGCCATTTGGGTTTTCTTTATTTATTTGTTAAATTTATTCACCACCTATCTCATCGTAAGGCTACTCTTAGGGGGCTTACAAAAATGGCAAGGAATGTTTTATAGTTGGCACCTACCACCAGCTAGGCTAGCCAAAATGTACAAAAATTTATCACCTAAATGCTGGAAATGTGACCAAATACCAGGCACCTACTACCACATGTGGTGGACATGTAGAAGAGCAAAAGAATACTGGCAAAAGATTCAAATGTGGTTGGAAAAAATGACTGGACAGAGATTGGAACTCAAACCAGAATTATTCCTATTAGGAATTATAAAAGAAGATCAAAGTAAAGGGTTTACATATTTAATATTGCATTATCATAACAGTGGTGAGAATAGTTTATGCCCAACAGTGGAAGAATGAAAACAAACCTAAAGAAAGGGAAATAATAAAGAAAATACTTGATTGGGCAGAATGTGATAGACTGACGCTAAAACTGAAAAATAAAGGAGAGACAGAATGCCATGAGATTTGGAATAGATTTTATCAATGGTTAGACTTCAGGAATAGAAGTTGGGATGACTAAGAACAAGGAGGCATAGATTGAAACAAAAGGCAATAAATGTAATATAGTAGGTAAGTGTAAGCGTGTATAAGAAAACAGGGATATGTATATAATTACTAAGTAGCAATATATATTGAATACATAAGAGGCTTGTGTTATACTTTATAGGGTGGAGATATCGCCAAGACAGTTCCACCATGTACAATTTTTTTTTAACAATAAAAGTTTTTTTTAAAAAAAAATGACAAGGAAGAAAAATGAAAAGTATGTAAACAGAAGTAAAACAATGATAAACAGAATGAGAATAAATGCATGAATATGATAACCAACAAGATGGAAGGGTGAAGAGCAGAGAGCCAGGGTGGCGGTAGTGGGATCTGCCATCAATCCAGCAGCCCCCTCCAGTGGTGGAAACATCTCCATTTGGACCCCAGGCCAACCAGCAGAGCCAGGTCTTCAGGCATTTGTGGAAGGATAGGAGGATGGGGGAAGATCTTAACTTAGAGGGTAAGATCTAACAAAATGAAATTCAACGTAGAGAAAAGTAAAGTCCTACACTCAGGCAAGGAAAATCAAAAGTACACATATAGACTGGATGAAACCAGGCTTAATAGCAGTAACTGGTGAAGGGATCTTGGAGCCTTAGTGGACAACCAATTAAATATGCCAACAGTGTGTGGCAGCAGCCAAAAAAGCCAATACAATCCTAAATTGCATTAACAAAGGGATACAATCAAGATCAAGTGAGGTACTAATACCATCCTATAAAGCCTTGGTAAGACCACACCTAGAATACTGCATCCAGTTCTGGTCACCACGCTATAAAAAGATGTTGAGACCCTACAAAGAGTGTATGGAAGAGCAACCAAGATGATTAGGGGACTTGAGGCTAAAATATACGAAAAATCATTACAGGAACTGGGCATGGCTAGTCTAGTGAAGAGAAGGACAAGGGGAATAGTGTTCTAATATTTGAGGGGCTGCCACAGAGAGAAGGGGGGGGTCAAGCTATTTTCCAAAGCACCCAAAGGCCAGACAAGGAATAATGGATGGAAGCTGACCAAGGAGGGATTCAACCTAGAAATAAGGAGACATTTTCTGACAGTGAGAGCAATGAACCAGTGGAACAGAAGTTGCTTTCAGAAGTTGTGGGAGCTTCATCACTGGAGGCTTTCAAGAAGAGACTGGACTGCCATCTGTTAGAAATGGTGTAGGGTCTCCTGCTTGGGCAGGGGGATGGATTAGATGACCCACAAGGTCCCTTCCAACTCTGCTAATCTATATCTGTATCTAATCCGTAAGATGTTCCATAGGGCTGGTGCTGAAGCAAAGACTCTTCTTCTGGATCCCAATAGAGTTCTTCGACTGTTTTATTCAATGAAAGCATGATTTGTGATTTAAGTCAACTTTTGCTTATTCAACAATCTCTAGTTTTCCAACCTAAACGCAGCATGCTCATCCCACTGTTGACCCCAAATGAAAAGTGAATGGGATCGTTCATCCAAAGGTTGAGGTTGAATCAATACAGCCAAGATCCTCAGTCACCATAGTCAAGGATGATTGATGTCGAGAGTTATTGTTTAGACCTACAGGGTTTCCTGCTTCCTTACTATTACCAACTGCAATTCCGAACATGGAAGCCTCAGCAACTAAGGAAAACCAAAGCAATTATATTTCTCTCCATAAGAGCCTCATTCCCTTGCTGTTGGCCAAGCATTAAAAAAGAAAGAAAGAAAGGGACTGAAAGCAAAGCTCCATATCCCATTTTCTCTTCACCGTCCCTCCTCCCTTTTTTGAAAGTCTTGGGAATAGCACGCAGGCAGCTTTTGATGTGATATGAGCCACAGTGGCACAGTGGTTAGAGTGCAGTACTGCAGGCTACTTCTGCTGATTGCCGGCTGCCTGCAATTTGGCAGTTCAAATCTCACCAGGTTCAAGGTTGACTCAGCCTTCCGTCCTTCCGAGGTCAGTACAATGAGGAGCCAGATAGTTGGGGGCAAGAGGCTGACTCTAAACTGCTTAGAGAGGGCTGTAAAGCACTGTAAAGCGGTATATAACTCTAAGGGCTATTGCTATTGCTATTTGTGTGTGTTTTCCTTTTCAAGTGCATCAGGAGAAGATGCCTCATGTAGCAGGGTGATTACCTTTTGCAAGCAAATCAGCCCTTACCCACCAGTTTAAGTAAAGTGGGGGGTCAGTAAAAAAAATGGAGAAAAAAGGATTCAGAATTCAGAATATCAGAAGAAGAAGGGACCTTGGAGGTCTTCTAGTCCAACCTCCTGCTCAAGCATATACTATTCCAGACAACTGCCTGTCCAGTAGTCTAGTTAAAAGCCTCCAGGGATGGAGCACCCACAACTTCTGAAGGCAAGTTATTCCACTGGTTAATTGTCCTCACTGTTAGGATATTTCTCCTTAGTTCAAAGTTGCTTCCATCCTTAATTAGTTTCCATTCATTGCTTCTTCTTGTGCCTTCAGGTGCTCTGGAGAATGGGTTGACCCCCCTCAAAGGCAGCCTCTCAAATATTGGAATACTGTTATCCTGTCACCCCTTGTCCGGTGGTGGAATTCAATTTTTTTTAACACCGGTTCTGTGGGCATGACTTGTGGGCATGGCTTGATGGGCATGGCGGGGAAGGATACTGCAAAATCTCCATTCCCACGCCACTCTGTGGCCAGCCAGAGGTGGTATTTGCCAGTTCTCTGAACTGCTCAAAATTTCCGCTACCAGTTCTTCAGAACCCATCAGAACCTGCTGGATTTCACCCCTGTCCCATTCCCTCCCCACTCCTAGGGGAAGGATATTGCAAAATCTCCATTCCAGTGGTGGGTTGCTCCCAGTTTGGACTGGTTTGCAAGAAAACCAGCAGGAGGTTCCGCCCACTGACCCGAACTTCATCGAAGTTGATCTGCACATGCGCAGGAGCTTCTGCACATGTGCAGAAGAACACACACAAGAGCAGAGCAAGCACGCATGTGTAGACACGATGCGAAACGGTAGTAAAGGTAACGAGAACCCACCCCTGCTCCATTCCCACCCCGCTCTGAGGCCAGCCAGAGGTGGCATTTGCGGGTTCTCTGAACTATTCAAAATTTCCGCTACCAGTTCTCCAGAACCTGTCAGAACCTGCTGAATAAACTCCCCTGCCCTAGTCCTTCTTTCCTCTAAATTAGACAAACACAATCCCTGCAACTGTTCTTCATATGTTTTAGCCTCCAGCCCCCTCATCCTCTTTGTTGCTCTCGATTCTGCACTCTTTCCAAAATCTCTACCTCCATCCTAAGGAGCTGCGGTGACAAAGATGACGCCTGGGCTACAGAGGGTTAATTCCAAAGCAACAGGAGGAGGCAGGAAAACAGAAGAAGCTGTTCCTGGCTTTCACTCAGTTCCCAACAGATGCTCAGTGTGACTTTAGCAGATAGGGTAATGCAAGAGTGGGAGAAATCAATTCCGTGCTGGGGAGGAAAAAAAAAATTGCCCTGTTTTGTTTTTCTAGCCGTTTTCATTCAATCTGATAAAAAAAAAGAGAGACATTGCTTTGAAATCTCTTTCAAAACAGAGAGGAGAATTTCAGAGAAATTCCAAGGACAGAATTGTTGCATTTATTTAAGAGTATGATGGCCCAGTGGCCTGCGTGAATATCCTGTCTTTCATTCCACAACCCTCTCTCCATTAACCGAGAGCTTTCCTGTCTTCCCAGGTGTCAGCTAAACCTCAAGAGATGTCAGAAGGGAACTCCTGATGGGCTTTTTCACATACAAGCAATAGTGCATTCTGCCACCCCCCAGAAGAAAGCAATTTAAAAAAAAAAGAAAGAAAGAAAAGAAGAAAAGAAAAGAAAATCAAAAGGAATGCTTAAACTACCTGCGAATGAAATAAAACCCCTTCCATGAGGTGGGAGCAGACTCTTTAGAACGTGAAAAAGAGACCTCAACACAGCATTAGGAAAATAATGGTACCAATTATTGTCTTCTTTGCCAGCAGTGAAAAAGCTGAAAAATGGAATGCTTTAAACAGATTTAACACTTGTTTATCCCAGGGCTGCTAATTTCTGTTACTGGGCCTAGGAGCCTTTTTTTGGGGGGGGGGGGGGGGGGAGATTGATAAATACTGACAGAGGAGAATATTTGTAGCTTGGGGCTGAAATGAGATGCCTTTGATATCCTTTGAGTTTGGTCATTTTCTTGCAATCATTTCATGATCCAACTAAGTAACATCATCAGCACTAGAAGGGAGTGGGGTTGGAGGAGGAGGAGGAGGAGGAGGAGGAGGAGGAGGAGGAGGAAGGGGGAGAAGAAGAGGAGGAGGAGGAGGAGGAGGAGGAAGGGGGGAGAAGAAGAAGAGGAGGAGGAGGAGGAGGAAGAGGGGGAGAAGAAGAGGAGGAGGAGGAGAAGGAGGAGGGGGAGAAGAAGAGGAGGAGGAGGAGAAGGAGGAGGAGGAGGAGGAAGGGGGAGAAGAAGAGGAGGAGGAGGAGGAGGAGGAGGAGGAGGAGGAGGAGGAGGAGGAGGAGGAGGAGGAGGAGGAGGAGGAGCTCTCTGAGTTTGGTAGTTTCATTACCAACTAGGTAACATCATGATGATGGAAAATAGGAGCCAATGAGGCCAGGATAAAATGTCTAGACAGCAACCAGCCACTGGATGGGAGGGTGTATGCTAGACAATGCAGTGAGCTGCATCTGGAAAAATGCCACCAAGGAACTGAACGCTGGAGACCTTGAACTCCAAAGGCTTAAATCTGCCAGAAAGCAACAGTTCTGAATGGAAGTTGGAAAACATGAGTGAAGGTGCCATTTGAAATGGATTAAGGGTGGGAAGCTTCACTGGAAGAATTTTGCTGCCTTATGCACTTTCGCACTAAAGGAACTAATGTTGATAATGACGATGAAGGTTGGGAACAGGACATCATCCTGCTCTTCATTCAGGAAGCAATAGGTGGCCCATACTGGCAATGGGCCAAGTAGAAAATGCAGATCAGCCCAGACCAAGTGGGAGAGCAACCCTTGCTGATCTACTGCAAATCACACAGCGACCGACCAATAGATTTAGGAGTTGCTTCTCCTGCTTTAAGGGTCATCCTGCATTATCTTCAAATTGTCGCTGTCCATGGTGCATTGGCGCATGACTATCCCTTACTTGTCAAACCAAGTTTGGCAAAGGGTAAAGATTGAAGCCTGATTCATATGAAACGTGGTTGATTATCTTGGGGGAGGGGGATGGAGAGAGAAGGGGGGGCACAATTCTACATGGAACAAGCACTGACAAATTAGGAAGACATTAAGGATGTGTTTCATCTATTAAAACTTCCAAGTTGCACCTTGGCCCTACTCATTTTGGACTATGCTATTGAACATACCGCACAGACCTGGTGTTTGAATGGAGAGAAATGCAGTCACTCCAGAAGGCTAACGATAGGACAATTTGTAAAAAGAGTGGTGGGACCAGAACAGTGGTGGGTTGTCCCCAGTTCGGACCAGTTAGCAAGAACCGGCAGGAGGCTCCACCCACTGACCCAGACTTCATCATAGGTGATCTGCACATGTGCAGAAGAGTGTGCACGTGGGCACAATGTGAACTGGTAGTAAAGGAAAGTAGAACTCACCCCTGGACCAGAACTAGTGGTAGATGAGACTAGAACCCATGGACTGGACTCTCTTGTCTTTTCTCTCCCTGTGCAATATTTTGCAGCTCAGACAAATTGAAGAGTGGGTCAATGCACACATTCTTTTTTTTAAAAAAAAAACCATATTTAGGCAAGATCTTTGATCCCAAATGACGGCACTCAAACAAAATACTGAACCAGCTTTTAAAAAAAAAGAAAACACCAAAGCAAAACAAAACAAAAATGCCTAACGGATTTGTACGGCTTGCTAAATTTGGTTAATGCTAACCCTTTCTCATTTTTGCTGTTCAAGCTGCTGCTGCTGCTGCTGCTACTAATAAACTTGCTGTAGGACTGAAATATGCATTTGTTTATGCATTTTGTGAACTTCAAAATTTGGTTGGTTCAGCAGCCAGGTTAAGCAAACGGCGGTGTGTCTAGCTGAATACTCGGACCATCCTCTCTTCCAGACCTTCGCATCAAGCATTCGAAAAGCTTTGAAAGCAGCCAGGAGTTGAAACAGAGCCTGCATTCATACATTTATATCTTTCACCCTGAATCGGCCACTTATATGAATAGACGTGCCTGCATTGGTTTTCTCTTCCTTCCTTCCTTCCTTCTTCCTGTCTCTCCTTTACCCTGTTCTCTCTCTTTCCCTTCTGCTGTGCCCTTTTCCCACCCAATGTGCCACGAAGAAAGGGAAGGCATCCCTCTTGCCAAACGTTTGAACTGATCGGTTGCAATCGCTTTTCAAATTAGGTCAATGCCGCATATGGCCCAAGGGCTACAGGTTGTCCACCCCTGCATTAAGGCATAATAATCTTTTTTGAACAATCCTGAGCAAGTGCTTTTCATTGCATTTGTGGGGCCAGTAAGGATGGGGTATAACTAATGACTTTATAGTATCATCCAAGGATGAAATGCTCCCGGTTTGGACCGGATCGCTGGATCCGGTAGCGATGGTGGCGGGTGGTTCGGAGAACCAGTAGCAAAAATCCCTGCCCCACCCTCATACCCAGCTGAGCTGGGCAATCATCAGAAGCTGTTTTGTTTTTGTTTTTTAAAGCATTTTTTTCTACAATCTCTTCGGCTTTTAAAGAGCCTTTTAAAAGCATTTTTTCTACAACCTCTTTAGAGGTTGTAGAAAAAATACTTTTAAAAGTTAAAAAAAAAGTTGGCCACGCCTACCCAGTCACATTACACACACACACACACACACCAAACCACGCCCACAGAACCGGTAGTAATAAATTTTACATTTCACCACTGGTATCATCTATACTTCCAGGGCACGGCTTTCATTAATGGGGGAGTGGAGAAGGATAAGCTCCATTTCTCCTGGCAGAGCAGAAAGTATTCTCAACTGGTTTCACTGGTGGCTTGGAATAATCATTTTAATATAAGGGCTGGATTTCAACAAGAAGCAAAGGCATTATGTGGTCAGTTTGTTTTTGAGTTAATGGGATGTCTTACCCCCCACATGTTAATGGACTTGCCTTAGCATTCAATAAACCAGAAAAACAGATCTTGAAATAGAGGACAATATAAGGAGGCCAGAGCTGAATGGTTGGGTTGTCCGAACCTGTTTTTCTTCTTGCGCTTCTGTGATTAGAAGGATTTTGTCAAGGTTCCACGCATAAGCCCTGATGGCAATTTGATGTCTTTAAAAGATGGCGATGACCAAAGGTGAAGGGAGCAGCTGCTAAATTACTAAGCGTATGTAGATTATGAGGAAAGGATGGTTCAGTCTATTGAGGATTACAGTTGTGGCCAAAATTGTGGAAATCTTTTGGGAAAAGTGTATTTTTGAGGTTTGATGGCCAATAACACCACTTTTTTTTTTTTTTTTTTTTTTGAGTTTCAAGATAATCCTATTCCACTGCTGGAATGGCCCGGGAATAGCCCAGACCTTCACCCAATTGAAAATCTTTGAAGCCGACTAAAGAAACTTATTAGTCAGAAGCGGCCCAGCAATAAAACCCAGTTAATAGATGCAATCATTCAATCTTGGTTTCACATTAGAGCAGCTACAGAACTAAAAGACTTGGTTCACTCCATGGGAAGACATAGTAAGGCCATAATGAGCCGAGGTGGCGCGGTGGTTAGAGTGCTGTACTGCAGCTACTTCAGCTGACTGCTAGTTCAGCAGATCAGCAGATCAAATCTCACCAGCTCAGGGTTGACTCAGCCTTCTATCCTTCCGAGGTGGGTAAAATGAGGACCCAGATTGTTGGGGGCAATATGCTATTTACTATACTGTCAATTGTTGTAAGCCGCCCAGAGTCCTCGGAGAGTGGGCGGCATAGAAATATTACTATTACTACTACTACTACTACTACTACTACTACTACTACTATTATTATTATTATTATTATTATTATTATTATTATTATTATTATTATTATTATTATTATTATTGCTAAAGGTTACCCAACTACGGATTAACTTTCTATGGTGATAATTTTTGTATATCTCATTTTTCTACGTGTTTCACTTTTCCACTTTATACTGTAGCTGCCATTCTAATAGCAAATCCTTCATAAAAGTTATTGCATTACGTTCTTGATTAAATTATCTTTCCATTGATATATAATTTTAGGGTACTCCTCCAAAAACAAAAGTGGCCTTATTAGCTAGTTTTAGAAAATATCCTTTTCCCAAAAGGTTTCCACAATTTTGGCCTCTGGTGTATTAGCTATGGCACATAGGAAACTACATTTTAGCAGGTTAGGGTTTTGTTTGTTTCGGTCATTGCGTTAAACTATAATGTGATTCACTTTGTTTTGGCTTAACATGTTAGATGAATCAAGGGACTTGTGATGTGCACTGAATAAAACATAAAGAAGGAAATCATGGCTTAGTGCAAAGTTTGATGCCGGTCTATTTATCCAGTGTTGTCTCAACCTCTTGGTTGTACAACACCCGATTTCAGCCACAGAGAGGGATTGTTCCCTGCAAAGTAACTGACCTAACACTTTGAACTGGCCATGCTGGGGATTGCCCCTGAGACATTTTTTCATGCCATTCATGAGTTTTGGCCTTTAACTATAGTTTTCTCCCACAAAGCCCTAATAGAAACTAAGTCAGAGGTCAGGAGAGACTGAGCCAGCAGCCAGAAGCAAGTGACAAACACTAGAACAGGTCAAAGGTCAGGCTACCAAATCAGCAGCTAATGAGCATACAGGTCAAAGAGTAGTAGAGCCATTAGAGGGTTGGGTGGTGAAATCGTCACTCTGCCTGACCAACCTCAGCAAAAGCAAAGGATTGCTCAGATCGAGGGTTGGTCCAAGTGAGGGTGATGGGGTTGAAGATCAAACGTCTGGAAAACATCAGGTTAGAAAAGGCTTGGCCAACAATGTCTCAGGTCAGCCTCCTCTCGTAAACATAATGTCTTTGTGCTTGGGAAAATACATTCCTATAAAAGGTAAATGTTCCCCTTGCACATATGTGCTAGTCGTTCCCGACTCTAGGGGGCGGTGCTCATCTCCGTTTCAAAGCCGAAGAGCCAGCGCTGTCCAAAGATGTCTCCATGGTCATATGACTGGCATGGCTCAATGCCAAAGGCATCACAGAACGCCGTTACCTTCCCACCAAAGGTGGTCCCTATTTTTCTACTTGTGTTTTTTATGGGCTTTTGAGTTTGATTCTGACCAGCTGGAGGTTGACGCAGCCTTCCATCCTTCCGAGGTCAGTAAAATGAGGACCTGACTTTGTTAGTGACAATATGCTGACATTTGTAAACCACTAAGAGGGTGCTGTAAAGGTTGGCAGAAGCTGGGACAAGTAATGGGAGCTCACCCCATTACGTGGCACTAGGGATTTGAACTGCTGAACTGCCAACCTTTCAATCAACAAGCTCAGCATCTTAGCCATTGAGCCACCAAATCTTTAAATAAATATTCTCTACTTATCTTCCTATAAGTAGAGAATATTTGTAGCCAGGGTTCCCCTGTGAGGTCTTGGTGCCCCCTAATTTTGGTTGTTTTCTTGCACCATGATATCTAGTTGGATAAAGTTGGGCAATGAAATGTTTGTAGAGAAACAACCAAGTTCAGAAAACACCAAGAATTCCACAACTACATCCCTGCGGTGCGTCCTGATCTATTTATTTCAGGACAGAGAAACCAAAAGGCCAAGGACTCCAGCCAACCTACAGCAGGTGTTACTACATGCATGGGGATTTGACAAGAAGAATCAGAAAAGGTGACTGCCACCACTGCAGAAAATGTCATGATTTGCCATGGTAGAGTTGATTTGCTCTACACCATAAAGAAGAAGAAGAAAAAGAAGAAACACTCATAAAAACTAGGAAATGAAGCACCATGGACAGAACGAATCATTATCGCTCTATTAATATGTGCATACACCCTCCCACTGAATTTTGCAAAGCCCAAAATTGGGGAGATGATGTTACAGGTTGATTATCACCCCCAGAAACAACAGAAGGAGCTCCCCAAGCCATCAGCATGCCTGTGTGTGTGTGTGTGTGTGTGTGTGTGTGTGTGCTTTTTCCCAACAGCAGCTTTTTAAAATCATTAACCATCACACTAATGTGTAGGATCTAATCTCTCCCTGTGCGAAAATGACAACAGCTTCAGCATTCGATCGCATAATTGTGTTTTGATCAGGCGTGCCAAGTTCCCAAAGCCTCCGCTTGATGCATTAAGAAGTGATATTGTTAAAGAGAAACAGCCCGTGGTGGGGAGAGAGAAACCCCTTTCGGTTCCAGAGAATTCCTCCCCATGGCACATGGGGTCATCATTAACTTTTTGGAGATGGCAAGAGGAAGAGATCAGCAAATTCATCTGTGGGCTTCCCTGGTCACCAAAGTGCACAAGCCAAAGAGCTGCGGTGGGACCTTGGAGCTGTTCATGCTTGCTCCAAGTGCCAAAATTGGAGACCTCTCCAACCCCTTGTGTGGTTGCAGGCAAGAATCTGGCAGGCAAGAGGCTATTCTCGTTCTGCCAATGTGTCTGCAATAAACAAATCAATAATTAAGAAAAGAGGCCTTTTAGCCTGGAAACTGTATCCAGATGGGGGTGGGGGTGGGGTGGGGTTATGAAAGGATGGAATTTGGAAACTTTGAATGTATTTGGGGGAACTCTTAGATTCAAGGGCATTGTGAGGTCACAAAGAAACAATGGAACAAACAAAGGACTTACAGAAAGAAGTTATTTTAACTGTAGAACGCTTAGATGAAAATCCTATTGAATCCTGTACATTCAATTGTACAGTTTATGTGTCTGTCTGTCTGTCTGTCCATCCACCCACCCACCCACCCACCCATCCATCTATCTATCTATTCACCATCTGCCCGTCTGCCCGTCTGCCTGCCTGCCTGCCTGCCTGCCTGCCTGCCTGCCTGCCTGCCTGCCTGCCTATCTATCTATCTATCTATCTATCTATCTATCTATCTATCTATCTATCTATCTATCCACCATCTGCCCTGCCTGTCTGTCTATCTGTCTCTATCTATCTATCTATCTATCTATCTATCTATCTATCCACCATCCACCCATCCATTCATCCACCCACCCATCCATCCATCCATCCATCCATCCATCAACTCATCTATCTATCTATCTATCTATCTATCTATCTATCTATCTATCTATCTATCTATCTATCTATCTATCTATCTATCTAATCTTTCATCTTACCAAATTTATACAGCCACCCATCTCCCAGAAAACTAACCTGGGTGGTGTGCAACAATCCAGACATATCCTCTAATCCATATTTAGTTTATTTGATGCCTTTCTTCCATTAATGCCCAGAGAAATAGCTTTTGATTAGGTTGGTTGGCTATTATGGGAAGAGAAGTCCAGAAATCATCCAACTGGGGAAGGTTAACCTGGAAGAAAGATCTGCAAAGCTTCAGAAGGAGTGGCTTTGCTGATACGTTTCAGTGAACCATCCTTTCTTCTATGAAATGGCATTGACACACACACACACACACACACCTCCATCTGATTCTAAAAGTGGAGGGAAGTGGAGTCTCTATTGTTTCATTTAGTATCCCTCCAAGACTTTGTGTTGCAGTTCTTGGTACCAGAGGTCTCAACTCCATGACTCCAGAAAGAAAATGGTGACTGGGTCCAATTCTTTTAGCATATAATTAGAAACTATTGCCTAAATCTTAACCAGAGTATTTAAAATGGGATGGTGACTATCCTCTGGGCCAGAAGATCCAAGCATCTTAGATTTAGATTATATTATATAGTTTATAGATTAGATTAGATTATCAGAAGACTGCTATTCTACATTTTAAAAATCTAGCTGCATTGCTTAAAGTCCATTCCAAGTAGTGTGTGCGTAAATCAAAAGCCATTAAAATTCATAGTAACAATTACAACCAGCTAGAAATGAAAGTGACTTCAGTTCATCCACAGTCACGTCCCTTGGTGCCCAACTTCAGCAGAAAAAGAAGATAGAGAGTCTTCAAGAACTAATTTTACAGCAAAGGCAATGGGCAAGTAAATTTTGATATTAATTTAATTAGGAAACTCCAGAGTTTGCAAAACGTTGAATGTGTTGAAGAGGGTTAAGGAATTCTGAGGAAGATCTTTAAAACCTTTGATTGTTTAGGGCAAAGAGACTGAATTGGAGGATGTCAGCTGCATAGCATATGATTTGTGTGCTGCAGAGTCAATGTTCTGTTTTCACCAGCTTTTGGAAAAGTAAGATTTGCAAAGGCCAATGTCTGAAAGTCAGGAGAGAGTTACTCAGCTGAACAGTGAAACAAACTTTTTTTTCTAATCAGGGATGCCCTTCAGAACTCTTCAGTTTATAGCATCCAACTTTTCCCACCCATAAAAATCAATATGAAAAGAGGCGATAGTGTTAAGAGCAACTGCTACGGCACGCCATGTCTCGGGTTTAATTCTTGGCCTCTCTGGGTAGAGTTGAAAAAAATATTTCAGCCTGAAACCTGGTTAGCAAACCAGTATTTCCCAAACTTGATCATTTCCAGGTGGCTTTGGCATCCAACCACCAGAATTTCTCAACCGGTTTTTTGATTCAATGAACTGAGAGTGGTCAAAATTGAGAATAACTGATATAAACTGTAATAATATGAATGGTTCTAATTTGGTTAAAGGCTCTTCCTATGCTCCTTGAGGTACTGCAGTCTCTCGCTCACTCTCTCACTCTCTGTTTGTCTGTCTGTCTCTCTGTGTGTGTCTCTCTCTCTCCAGTAATGGGTTTCAAAACCCGTCACTACCGGTTTGCTTGTGGGTGTGTTCACACTTGCGTGCGTGCACAACACTTCTGTGCATGCACAGAAGCGTCCAGTGTGAGTGGGTGCAGCTATCCTGCCACCACTGCTACCAATCCAGAGCGAACCAGTAGCAACCCACCACTGTCTCTCTCTGTCTGTCTGTCTCTGTCTCTCTGTCTCTCTGTCTGTTTGTCTCTCTCTCTCTCTGTGTGTGTGTGTCTGTCTCTCTCTGTGTGTCTCTCTCTCTGTCTGTGTCTCTTTCTCTCTGTTTCTCTCTGTCTCTCTCTCTCTCTCTCTGTGTCTTTCTCTCTCTGTCTCCCTCTCTCTCTATATATATATACACACACACAAAGTTACATATTTACATATAAACATCACATACACATAAACACACACACACACACAAAACAGAGAGAGAGTGAAAGGGAGAGGGAGAGAGGGAGGGAGGGAAATATATATTAACTGAGTCAAGAGCTTTCGTTCTAGGATTTTCTGTATAGCGATATTATATGAACTACAATGCTTATCTTTTGTTCTCTGGAGGACAAACAGAAAAAAGGAAGGCAGAAAGGAAAAGAATGATAACTTCCCAGTGTCCTTTGGAATATTTGGGAGAAAGATAAAAATGGTCCCAAATAATATTGTGATTGTGTGGTGCTGGCATATAAAATTGACCTGTGAGAGGAGCTAGCTAAATTCTTGTGGCATGGGAAGAGGGTTATTGAGAGCCAACGGTTAGCCTTCAAAAGTAGGAGATATTTAGTGCCCACTGAATCCTTCCATTGATAGCCCTGGTGGCTGATAAAATGTGACAACTTCAATTAATCCTTGGGTTCCTCATTTAGCCTCAGTGTGGATACTGATTGTTGGTGATCAACAATGCAGATGCAGGATATTCAATTTATTCTTCAAAAAAGAGGCTTTCTTAGAAGCAAGCCTAATATCTTTGGAACTTCCTTCCAATTAGCTTCTGTCTTCTCCTTACAGCACAGCTGTATAATCCTTTGATTTGTATTAACTTGGGAGGTCATGGGTGTAAACATGGGTGTAAACATAGTATATCAATAGACTGAAAGACAAACAAGTACCGTATTTTTCAGGGTATTTTTTCCATCCTAAAAGAGGCTGAAAATTTGGGTGCATCTTATACTCCGAATGTAACCCCGTGCAGTGCCCCAAAATGGCTACCCAGAACAGCTGCTGCCTTCTCTTACCGCTTCCGCGCTTTGCCTGCTTTAGTCACTGGAGCTCCCACTGAGGATCAGCTGTGCTTTAGAAGCTGTTTTTCAGCCCTAATGTGAGTGAAGTGATCTTCCGTGCTTTGCCTGCTTTCCTAATTGCTGCTCCCTCTGACGAACAGCTGTCCTTTAGAAGCTGATTTTTAGCCCCAACCTCAAAACCAGCAGGCAAACTAATGTGCTGGGACTAGTCAGATGAATATCTGGTAAGCAGAATTCCCCCCCCCCATTTTCCTCCCCCAAAACCAAGGTGCGTCTTATACTCCAAAAATACGGTAATACAAAGTACAATCATCTTTTCTTCTCTGGTGACTGCTATAAATATTGATTCATTTATTCTGTTCTTAATTATTGGGCTTTTATTCGTCTTGACCGTGAAATATTAAATAAAATGCCATTTAATCATTTAAAGGTCTAGATGAATAAGACCAAGTTGGTAGACCATTAAATATGTAGAATTCTAGTGCACATACCAAGAATTGTGGCCAGATCAATAAAATTCTATGCAAATCATTATCTTTAATTACACGCATTTCTATTCTTACCCTCAATTTCTTTTAATACAAGTTGCTAATTGCTAATAGAACGTTTGTTGAAAGAAGCTAACCTTAGGATTAAAAAAATAATAATAACTGGCTCCATTACAACCTCCGTTGATAATTATATTTATATTTCTTTCTTTCTTTTTGACTTAATTGAGGTCTTTATGGTCAGCCATTCACTTTATTTGCCATAATTCTTTCTAATTATAGTTTAATTGTACAAAATAATTTTGATACTTTATTTTAATTGTAATCGTCATTTTTATAACATCTTAGTTAAGAAAGCATTAAAAGCTTCTAACTACTCTGATTTGTGGCTAGAAGCATTTTGAGTAGACACTAACAACAGCGGGATGGGGATAGGCATATGTTTTTAAACTGAAGCACGAGAAATGATTAAAATAGAGCTGTTCCCTTATGAGTGACTTATAGCCAACCTCATGAATACAATGAAAACTTACTTGTCCATGAAAACCGACATAAAACTTAATTAGTTGTGTAATAATAATAGTAATAATACATCATGTGTCACAGAACATTGCATGTATTTCCTAGTTAGCAAAACATGGATAATGGTATATGGGTGTGTAAGATCAAAAAAGCAGAATTACAGAGTGGGAAGGGACCTTGTAGATTCTCTAGTCCAACTCGCTTGCTCAAACCCTACAACATTTCAGACAAATGGCTGTTCTATCTCTTCTTAAAAGCCTCCAGTGTTGGACCATCCACAACTTCTGAAGGCAAACCCTTCCACTGTTAATGGTTCTCGCTGTCAGGAAATTCCTCCTTAGTTCTACGTTGGATCTAGGTTGACCTAAGCCATGATGGGCATTGGAGGTCAATACCTAAGGCAGTGATGGCTAATCCTTTGTACCAAAAGCGGGGGTTGTGTGGGGGGTCACAGGTGCGTGTGCCCACATCCATAATTCAATGCGTGACCCCCCTTGCACTCCCCTGCTTTTTGCAGGCGATGGCATGGTTGGTCCAGTAGACCCATTTTTCTCCCTCCCCAGTTCCAGAGTCTTTCTAGGAGCCTGGGGAGGGCAAAAACAGCCTTTCCCATCCCCCCGGAGGCCTTCTGGATGCCAGAAACAGACAGTTTCCCGACTTCCGGTGGGACCGGAAGACCTGAAAATCAGTTGGCCGGTGCACACATGTGGGCTGGAGCTGAGCTAGGGCAACACTCATGTGCCCACCAATATGGCTCCACGTGCCACCTGTGGCACCCGTGCTATAGGTTCGCCATCACGGACCTAAGGGGTCAATCTGGTGAGGTCTATGGCATCGGCAACATTGCAACTTACTGTATTTTTCGGAGTATAAGATGCACCTTTTTCCCCCCCAAAAAGAGGGTGAAAATCTGGGTGCGTCTTATAGTCCAAATGTAGCCTCGCCCAGCTTCGCAAACAGAGGTTTCAGAGGCTGAAAAAAGCATCAGAAAAGAAGCTTCAGTAAAGAAGCCCCCAAACAAAGCTTCAGAGGCTTTTTTTCTGAAGTTCTGTTTCGGAGGCTTTTGGAGGCAGGGAAAAAAGCAAAAAAATAAAAAGCAAGGCACAGAACTCACAACCAAGGAACCTGTTGCTAAAATTCACCTCTGGGAACATCTGATTGGGGATATTCCGGGAGGCTGATCCACCTGCCAATCAGCTTTTTTCTTATTTTCCTCCCCAAAAACTAAGATGCGTCTTATACTCTGGTGTGTCTTATACTCCGAAAAATATGGTAAGATAGTAAAAGAAATAAATGGCAAAGCATTTGATTTAGTAAATTCCCAAATGCCATCACTGCTAAACAAATAATTCCCTCAACATTGTCAAATTAGTCACTAAGTCTGCATTACTATTAGTCCTCTCATCATTCCTATCACACATCTCCTCCCACTTATGACTGCATGACTGTATCTTTGTTGCTTATATCCTTATGATATTGATATTGTTTCCTAGTATGATTTGATTGCTTATTTGTCCCCTATGACTATTATTAAGTGTTGTACATTATGATTCTTGATGAATGTATCTTGTCTTTTTATGTACACTGAGAGCCTATGCACCAAAGACAAATTCCTTGTGTGTCCAATCACACTTGGCCAATAAAAAATTATATTCTATCTATTCTATTCTAAAAGGTATTGTCAAAGGTCACATTGAATGTTACACCTTTTTTGAGGGCTCTGGGAATATCTCTAAGTGTTTTAGTACACTTGGCCAATAAAGAATTCTATTCTATTCTATTCTATTCTATTCTATTCTATTCTATTCTATTCTATTCTATTCTATTCTATTCTATTCTATATGAAATGAAACAAAGAGCAATAGGCATTGGGTTTCTGTAAAACTAAAAAAGAAGAAGGATGAAACAGATCTGAATGAAGGTAGTTTGATCTTGTGGAGCTTATGAATACTTATAGAAAAATGAATGTTTATTATGATTATGTATCAGCAAGTATGAACAGGTATTATTTAGATTGCTCTGGGTGTGTATGAAAGCAAGAATCTGTAGGTTGATAATATTGTTGTCTCCATGGAATTGAATTTGAGGGGAAAGCGTGTAATGTTCCGAATGAATAGGATCCAGAGAGAAAAAAATAAACCATGAAGTAATATGAATGAATGGGTGGGACAAGAGAAGAAGAGTACATAAAAAGTGATTAGGCTTTTTGGAGATCTTAGAAATTTGGAGATTCTTAGAAATTTTGATTGTTTGTTTCAAATTCACGGTTTAATGATAAGTTCATTAAAATATGCAGAGGAATGCATCAAAAACCATTCGTTAGCTCATTGTTTATGATGAAAGTAGATGTTGCTTGAGTTAAGCTCTATAAATCCAGGAAACAAAAAATGAGTGAAAGAAAAACTAAGGGAATTAGTGAAGGAGACTAGGATGTTAAGAGGCTCTGAATGTGGAATGGAGCATTATTTTGGTAGGGTCAGGAGTGGGTTGTGGAGGGGAAAGCATATAGAAGAAAAGAAAGAAACTAAAATAAAAATAGAATAGTTCTAGGAAGACAAAATGCAAGTCCTATATCAAAAGCAAAGAAGACAGATTAATCTCCCTGAAGAATGAAGAAGTGATGAAGTCTGTGGATTAAAAAAAATCTAAGAAAATGATATAGTAATAATGATGATGATGATGTGATTATGTGAACCAAGGTACAGAAACATTTCTGCAGGCTGTGAAAACAGAACATTATAAAAACAACAGAAACAAAAGCATAATATAAGGAAAAACAGCAGATTAAATAAATGGAAAACCAAAGCTTTGCACGGACAGCACTTGAAAAACATTGAAGGAAAATGTGATGACAACTTGACATGGGCATGGCTTAAGATGGGAACCATCAAGAAAGAAACAGAAGGCTTAATACTGGCTGCTCAAGAACAAGCACTACAAACTAATGCCATGAAAGCAAAGATACAAAAATCCACCAACAATCCAAACTGCCGACTTTGCAACAACAAAGTTAAAACTGTTTCACATTTAATATGTGAATTCAGCAAAAGCGCACAAACTGATTACAAAGCTAGACACGACCAAGTTGCTAAATTAATCCACTGGTCATTATGTAAAAAATATGACTTTCCTGTATTCAATAAGTCATGGGAACATAAAATGGAAAAAGTTATAGAAAATGAGAAGGTGAAGATCTTGTGAGACTTTTGAATACCAACGGATTATCACTTGGAACAGAATACGCCAGATATCACAGTTGTCAAAAACCAAAACTTACACTTTATTGTCATCATGGTACCAGGAGATGCCAGAGTCGAAGAAAAAGAACTGGAAAAAATCATGAAATATTGCAACCTGGCCATTGAAACTACACGGTTATGGATGAAGCATTTAACAGTGATACCCATTGTCATCGGGTCCAAGAATTTTATAAGATACATCAACAAATTACACCATTGGAACTGCAAAAAACTGCACTACTTGGAACATCGTACGTCTTAAGAAGGTACTTGGTTGATACCTAGGATGCTGGCAGCAACCCGTATCAACCATTAGCACCCATCAAAGGTATTTGTGATGCATTTTTGAATGTTCAGTTGACTGAGTTTCATGTTTAATGAATAAAGAAAATAATAATAATAATGAGGGCGAAAGGTCCTGTTAAATGTACTTAAAGAGAAAACAGCAGTTGCAAAGAATGAAGTCAATAAAAGCAAGGAACAGTTAAGATTAAAAGAGAGAGAGAAGATTAAGAGCAATATCTATGGATGTAAAACAATGCTTTGGAAGTAAACAAAGAAAGCAAAATAAGGATCTTGCAGCAGAGGCCCTGAATTCTCCCCCACTCCACCCCCCAAAAGAGTTCAAGGCAAGGAGTTCAAAAGCTTTCCCGCTTCTAATTTTTTTGTCAACAATTTTGAGGAATAGTTCAGGCTGAGAGATAATGACCAACCATGGATAAACATACATTGAACTGGGCTATTAGAATATTACATTGGTCTCTGCCTTCATATCTCCAGGTTATGCACTCCGTATCATTTCAATTACAGGTTACAATTACAGAATCAGGACGCTGCTCATTTAATTAGCGGCATTCCCTCCGCTTGCAAGAGACTCAAGGCAAAAGCCTTGTCCAAGCTTTGTGTTATTAAATGCGGCTGATTATTCTGTCGTGCAAGGGAGGAAAATACATTCATGCAGATTTTGCTTACAGCATCCTCAAGCAACACAGATAAGTTTCAGCTTGAAGGGTAGCCTGCTGTTCAGCTTGCTTCTCAGAAGGGTTCTTCTTTGAACTCTATTTTGTCATGTCTATAGAATTGAGCCTATGTGTAATTATTTGGAAATAAATCCAAATGATTTCGGTAAGGTTCATTTCCCTTTGAACATTTATTGTATCTGACGGCATAGATCTACTGGCTGTTTAGAGATTGTTCCAACATGGCTTCGTGGAGCTGTGTTTTATAGAACAAGCCATAGTGGGCTGGGTTCAGGGGTGCTATTCAGCAGGTTCTGACAGGTTCTGTAGAACCGGTAGCGGAAATTTTGAGTAGTTCAGAGAACTGGCAAATACCACCTCTGGCTGGCCCCAGAGTGGAGGGGGAATGGGGATTTTGCAATATCCTTCCCCCAGGAGTGGGGCAGGAATGGAGGTTTTGCAGTATCCTTCCCCCAGGAGTGGGGTGGGAATGGAGATTTTGCAATATCCTTCCCCCAGGAGTGGGGTGGGAATGGAGGTTTAGCAATATCCTTCCCCCAGGAGTGGGGTGGGAATGGAGATTTTGCAGTATCCTTCCCCCAGGAGTGAGGTGGGAATGGAGATTTTGCAGTATCCTTCCCCCAGGAGTGAGGTGGGAATGGAGATTTTGCAGTATCCTTCCGCTGGAGTGGGGTGGGAATGGAGATTTTGCAATATCCTTCCCCTGCCATACCCATCAAGCCACATCATGCCCACCAAGCCACGCCCACAGAACCGGTAGTAAAAAAAAATGAATTCCACCACTGGCTGGGTTCATACATAAGGACGAACTACAGTTTACATACTATTTATGTATTTAATGTATATGCCTGCCCAACACACAAATGAACTGTAAGTGTTTAACCTCAAGAAAAATAGCAACAGAAAAGAATATGAAAGCAAGAATCTAAAAAACACATCATATCACATATCTCATCCAACACATATCTATCAAACAACCTCTATAAAAAACGGCTCAGCTACCACCCTGGCCAATGTATGAGGGATAACACCAGATCTTTAACGTCTAATGAAAGACTGGCAGAGTTCATCTCAATGTCTATATACTCAGAGAAAAATGGCAGAGCTGTAAACAGAATAGCAGAATAACAGAATAGCAGAGTTGGAATGGACCTTGGAGATCTCCTAGTTCAGCCATCTGCTCAAGAGATTGGACAACCATTTCAGACAGATGGTTGTCCAATCTCTTCTTAAAAACTTCCAGTGTTGGGGCATCGACAACTTTTGGAGGCCACCTGTTCAGTTGGTTAATTGTTCTAACTGTCAGGAAATTTCTCCTTAGTTTTAGACTGGTTTTCTCCTTGCACATCGCATTGCAAGACCACAAAGAATACCTTAAGAAGTTGGGAGGAAAGATGGGAAGCAGCCTCAACGCTTGAAAATGGGGCCTTTATAACTGGCCACACCCAGTGGTGGGATTCAGCCAATTCGCACCTATTCAGGAGAACCAGTTGTTAACTTTATAAGCAGTTCAGAGAACCGGTTGCTGGAGGAAATCTTATTTTGTTTTTTTATACTTTACAGGGCTAATCCTGTAAGGAAGGCAGGAAGGAAACATTCTGGTGTTATTTCTAATCTAATCTTTATTGCCCTGCTTACAGAAACTGCCTCTCTGGTTAACACTTATTACATTGTAACAGCTAAGGTGAAGCACCCATCTACCTGAGTGATGTTGATTTGGCCATGCCCACATGGTCACATGACCACCAAGCCATGCCTACCCAGCTGGTCATTAGGACAGAGACCTGGTTATTAAATTATTTGAATCCCACCACTGGCCATACCCACTTTACCAGCCCATCTCTGCAAGGGCGATGAGTAATTTCTAAACATGATAAGTAAATAAAAATTAGAAAATTGCCCAACATCTTCCAGATGTTAGCCATTTTGTGACAACCCCTATAATAAAAACTCGGAACTCCAAGCAAGCCAGCTGGACAAGAAAATTTGTCTGCTGCTTGGAATGTCATTGCATCCCCCCCACCCCCCCCAGGCAAATATCAATCAAATATTCCCTCCTCCATCGTTCCTCACAGGACAGACCTGAAATGTAATAGTCTTAGTCCATGTTGCATAAATTGATTGTGAAGTATTATTTATTCTCCAAATTATTATTATTCTCCGAAGAATAATATCCTCCAAATCTAAATTATATATATAGTCTCCAAATATAAATTATTCTCCAAAGCACCAGAGAAACAATGGTTGGAAACTAATCAAAGAGAGGATCAACCTGGAATTAAGGAGGAACTTCCTAACAACAAGGACAATTAAGCAGTGGAACAGCCTGCCTCCAGATGTTGTGGGCACTCCATCACTGGAAGTTTTTAAGAAGAGACTGGACAGCCACTTGTCTGAAATAGTATAGGTTATCCTGCTTGAGGAAGGAGCTGGACTAGAAGACCTCCAAGATCCCTTCCAGCTCTTCTCTTCTCTTCTCTTCTCTTCTCTTCTCTTCTCTTCTCTTCTCTTCTCTTCTCTTCTCTTCTCGTTGTTTGGAATAATTTCTCATTCCCTCAAACAATTCCTTCTATGTGATGGTGCAGTTGATAGAATGCAGTATTGTAGGCTAATTCTGCCCACTGCCGTCAGTTCAATCCTGACTCCAGACTGACTCAGAGACTGACTCAGCCTTCCATCCTTCTGAGGTCGGTAAAATGAGGACCCAGATTGTTGGGGGCAACAGGCTGACTCTGTAAACTGCTTAGAGAGGGCTGTAAAAGTGAAGTGGTATATAAGTCTAAGTACTATCACTATTGCTATGTAGATCTAGGAGATGGCTGAAGACTAAGCTTCTTTTCATCTTATTCATTATCAGAAACTATCGTTCTCCTGCCAGTAAACAAAGACTTGAAGCAGTGAGGGAAAATTTGTTGAGGAACAAAGGCATAGTTTTATGCAAAGGAACCTGCTGGCTGTCGCAACTTGTTTCATCTCGGAGAACAATTGGGGTTTTTGTCAAATTGCTGATTATTTTTCTTTTTCCTAGACTCATCATATCGATAGCCCAGATGCCAATTTGTTGTCTTCATTCATATGTTATTTTTTGTATGCTTCAGAGAGTTCAGAAATAAGTTTTGCTATATATAGAATCTTCAAATAAACCCTTTTCTGATGTTCAGAAGAATCCTGTGGAATAGACCCTGCATATTTTTTTTTAAAATTGTAGTTTTGGTCTGCATGAAACTGTTGAAAGGTCATTCCCATATGGCTTTAAATATCAAATCTCTCTCTCTCTCTGTCTCTCTCTCTCTCTTTACAATTTAAGTCCTTGGCAGGTTTGATTTGTAGTTAAAATATGCCCTTTTAATTGCAGCATTTTCCTTTTGTGCTAAGAATTGTATCTTGAATTTTGTAATCTTCACCTTCACCCAAAGGCATGAATGAAATCAAAGCCTTTCAGAATTACCTTCACAGGTATCTTTAGCAAGGTAGAGTTATGAACATGGAACGGGGAAGGCTGACGAATTCCATTCGGCACTCAGCATCAGCCAGCCTAACCAGAAAGGATCCCCTGCTAGAATCTGAAATGAGTCCGGTGGGGGAGAAAACGAGGAGAAGCAAAATCAACCCTGAGTTGGGAAGAACATATCAGAGAAACCAAGTGAGAAATCAATAAACCTATTTTCTTAAAGAATGAAGCCTATTTGTCCAGCGTATATAACTACACCCTTCCCCAAAGACAGAGGTGGGCTTCCCCTAAGTATGTGAAATCTGATTTAGAAGATAACAGGATAGGTAATCCTCAATTTATAGCTATTTGTTTAGGAACCATTCGAAGTCACAATGGCACTGAAAAAAGTGACTTATGAGTGGTCCTTGCACAAAGGACTGTCACACATCCTCAAGGCCACATAATCAAAATGTGTAACTTGGTGAGTGGCGTGTATGGTAGTGGCCAAAATAGTGGAAATCTTTTGGGAAAAGTGTATTTTTGAAGTTTGATGGGTAATAACATCACTTTTTTATTTGGAGATTCAATATAATCCAAGGGAGGGAGAGAAGAGAGAGGAGAGAGGGGAGGGAGGGAGGGAGGGAGAGGGAGGGATTTTTCCTATCCCAAGATCATGAAATCTTGAGTTAAATAAAAGCAACCTTCCAAAGGATACCAGCTCTCTCTTAAGGGACACAAAATACTTTCCACTATATAATCCTATAATTTTTGTTTTCTATTCATCCCCGTTTGTATCGTATTTCAGTCAGTGTTGCTTGAGTTCACGTTATTTCAAATTTACATTTATTTCCACTGGCTTTCCATTGGTTCTTATTTGTTTTATATATGTGTGTGTGTGTGTGTGTGTGTGTGTGTGTGTATGTATGTAGATAGATAAATAGATAGATAGATAGATAGATAGATAGATAGATAGATAGATTTTATTTTTCATCAACATATTTAAATGTACAGCCTCTTATCCATCATTAATCATTATTCATTCATCTTATTTTTTTACTTTCATTTGTTAATTGTTCGGACTGCTCTTTTACCATTTCCTCTCCTTTATTTTACCACAACCTTTCCTCTTCCTCTTCCCTTCTCTTCCTTCTTCTATCTCTTTCTACTTTCCTCATTCCTCCCTCTCCTTCCCTTTTCTACTTCCTGTCCTCTTTCCCCACTCCTCTCTTCTTCCTCCCTTTCTAACCCTCTCTCCTCCATTGGTTCTTATTTGTGACGGTTAAAGTTGTGCTTTTCCTCGAACACTTTTTGTTTCTTTGTTTCTCTTGGTGATGGCTTTATTAAATTCTCCTAGTTAGTTGTTATCTTTCCAGATGTCACGCTGTTTTGAAGCATTTAAGGGAATTCTGGCTGCGAAAGTTTGGAGGTGGTGGCAAAAATAAGTCCCTGTTGGGAACTATTTCACTTTTTCTGTTGCACATTCGTTATTGATGTCCCTACATCAATCTGGGATTGTTTCTACAGGAGAAAATACATATTTTGTATATATTTGCTGCAGAGGTGGGTTTCAGCAGGTTCTGACCAGTTCTGGAGAAATGGTAGCAGAAATTTTAAGTACTGTATTTTCCTGCGTATAAGACTACTTTCTAACACACAAAAATCTTCTCAAAAGTCGGGGGTCGTCTTATACGCCGGGTCTCATTCTCCTGTAACCAGGCAGACCAGCCCATAAGGCTCTGACGAGCCTTAAATGGCTCTGAGGAGGGTCGTCTTATACGCCCAGTCGTCTTATACGCCGGAAAATATGGTAGTTCAGAGAACCGGTAGTAAAAATTCTGACTGGTCCCACCCCCATCTATTCTCTGCTTCCCAAATCCCAGCTGATTGGGAAGAAATGGGGATTTTACAGTAACCTTCCCCTGGAGTGGGGTGAGAATGGAAATTTTACAGTATCCTTCCCCTGCCAAGCCCACCAAGCCATGCCCACCAAGCCATGCCACACCCACCAAGCCACATTCACAGAACTGGTAGTAAAAAATTTTGAACCACTGATTTGCTGTAATCCTTGTATGCAGTTTGCCATAACCTATGCGCTTTGGAGCTTCACCTAACACAGTTCATTTTTATGGTTCACATTAATGTCCTCCTACACTTCCCTCTGATATTTCCATTGTTGTTTCATGGATACCCTGCTGTTACTGGATTGGGGAATTGCACTGCAAAATTGGGGATTTATGGTCTGTGCGTTGGCCTGAGAGTATAAACCCAAAATAAATTATATTAAAAAGAACGTGAAAGATTTTCTTCTGCACCTCAGAATTCATGGGAAATGTTTAAAACACACACACACACACAAAAAAAAACTGGTGCCCCTGGAGAAGGAAGGGTATTCCTCCCACACCCAATTCCCAAGTGAGTGACAAATGGGTATGAATGAGCTAATTAGAATGGACCCATCTGCACCCATTTGTAACTCATCACATTTGTACGTAATGAATGGAAGCCGAAGCAAATGGGCCCCAATCTGTTCGGTTTTTCAGTCATTATGAAACGAATGCAGATCCCTATGCTTTCACGTTGCTGAGTCTCAGGAAAATTCAGTTTCTTTTAGCACTCAGGGTATCCTACATAAGCCCATTTGAGCAATACTCTTTATTAAAACCAGTCAGAGCAGCATAAAAGGATGGTTTAGGTTTTCCCAAATGATCTAAAGACAAAGATGGCAAACTATCCAAAAGGGAAGCAGGATTTTTCAGCTGTGAGGTCTTCGAAAACAGCTTTGTATCAGAGAGACTGGAAGTGCATTAATCTGGAGGAGATCTTGTTGACACCTGCTTATATCTAGCATTCACAAAGAATGGTGGTTGCCACTCCACACACATACACACCAGTGGTGAGTTTCAATTTTTTTTACTACCGGTTCTGTGGGTGTGGCTTGGTGGGCGTGGCATGGCTTGGTGGGCGTGGCAGGGAAAGGTTACTGCAAAATCCCCATTTCCTCCTGATCAGTTGGGACTCAGGAGGCAGAGAATAGGGGCCAGTCAGAATTTTTATTACCGGGTCTCTGAACTACTCAAAATTTCCACTACTGGTTCTCCAGAACTGGTCAGAAACCTACCTCTGATACACACACACACAAACACACACACTGTCACACTCCTGAACACAAAGATGGCTAGTCCCACTTCTGCCTCTTGCAATGGGCTCAGCAGACAGATTAACAGATTAACAGAATTGGAAGGGAATTTGTAGGTCATCTAGGCCAGGGGTCACCAATTTTTCAGACCTCAGGGACCACTAAATTCATAATTTTAAACCCCACGGACCACTAATATTATTTTTTAAAAAAAAAGATAAATAGTATTTAGTGCAATATAAAAAATGCAAATAATTTTTCTGCAGACCACCAAAATTTTCTCGCAGATCACCAGTGTCCGCAGATCCACCAGTTGGTGATGGCTGATCTAGTCCTACCCCGCACCCAAGCAGGAGACCCTACACCTGTGATGGCGAACCTATGGCATGGGTGCCACAGGTGGCACGCGGAGCCATATTGGTGGGCACGTGAGCTCAGCTCCAGCATGTATGCATGCACCAGCCAGCTGATTTTCGGGCCTTCTGGGCCCACCAGAAGTCAGGAAACACACTGTTTCCGGCCTCCAGAGAGCCTTGGGGGGGGGAGGCCATTTTTGCCCTCCCCAGGTTCCTAGAAAGGCTCTGGAGCCTGGGTAGAGCAAAAAATGGGCCTACTGTGCCATTCTATGCCAAAAGCGAGGAGAGCACGGGGGATGGGCAGGGCGCATAGAATAATGGATGTGGGCACGCGTGCATGTGACCCCATCACGCTCCCCCCACTTTTGGCACGTGATGGCAAAAAGGTTAGCCATCACTGCCCTACATCATTTCTGACAGATGGCAATCCAGTCTCTTCTTGAAAGCTTCCAGTGATGAAGCTCCCAGAACTTCCGAAGACAACTTCTGGTCCATGGGTTGATTGCTCTCACTGTCAGAAAATTTCTCACTGTCAGCAAACCTCCCAGAACCATGTTTAACCAGATGAGAAAAGAAAAACTGCATCACTTAGACATTTCTACTGTTTTCTTAAAACAGCAAAGACACAAGGGATCCATCATTTATTGCATGTAATTTTGCACATAATTGTCTAATTTAGGTTATTTGTTAGTTTCGTATCCCATGTTTCCTCCTGGAACTGATAACTCTATCCTCAGCAAAAAAAATAATAAAAAAAACCACCTTGCAAAAAACACATTGAGTTGAGATGTGGTGATTAATTCAAAATCATTCACAGAGATTTCTGGGTGGTAACCTGAAGTATTGAATCGGAGCAATGCAATCCTACCAACAGCATACCACTTCCCACACTGTCCTACATTTGCTCCTCTATTCTTTGTAAGAGAAGATTACAGATTAACAGAGTTGGAAGGGACCTTGTAGGTCATCTAGTCCAACCCTCATCCAAACAGGAGACCCTACACCATTTCTGACAGATGGCAGTCCAATCTCTTCTTGAAAGTGTCCAGTGATGAAGCTCCCACAACTTCTGAAGGCAACGTCTGTTCCATGGGTTGATGGTTCTCACTGTCAGAAAATTCCTCCTTATTTCCAGGTTGAATCTCTCCTTGTTCAGTTTCCATCCATTATTCCTTGTCTGGCCTTCAGGAACTTTGGAAAACAGCTTGATCCCTTTCTCTCTGTGGCAGTCCCTCAAATATTGGAAGACTGCTATCAGGTCTCCCCTGGTCCTTCTCTTCACTAGACTAGCCAGTTCCTGCAACTGTTCATTGTATGTTTTAGCCTCCAGGCCCCTAATCCTCTTGGTTGCTCTTCTCTGCACTCTTTCTAGAGTCTCAACATCTTTTTTATAATGTGGTGACCAAAACTGGATGCAGTACTCCAGGTGTGGTCTTACTAAGGTTTTATAGAGTGGTGTTAGTCCCTCACTAAGAAGAGAGAAAAGTCACAGAAGAGGCAGTCATTGCTATTCTCCAAAGCATCTGAAGGCAGGACAAGAAGTAACCAATGCAAACTTATCAATGAGAGATCCAACATAGAACTAAGGAGAAATTTTCTGAGAATGCTACCTAAGCAGTGTGTTGGACTAGAAGACCTCCAAGGTCCCTTCCAATTCTGATATTCTGCTATTCTGCATTTCAAGCAAATTCAGAATATTTTGATATGTTACATACAATCAGGACCTGCAGCAAAATGAGGCAACATAGAGGATTCCCATTTTTAAACATCTGATGCACAAACCCCATTTTTGATCCCCTTATCCCAAGTCTAAATTTCGTCCTGCTGAATGCCCACAACCCTTGCTGGGTTTTGGAGTAACTTTTTAAAAATACATTTCCTTTCTGTCCACAACATTTATGGTACCCATCAGAGGTGGTATTCAGCAGGTTCTGACCAGTTCTGGAAACCCGGTAGCAGAAATTTTGAATAGTTCAGAGAACAGGTAAATACCACCTCTGACTGGCCCCATCTAGTCTCTGCCTCCCGAGTCCCAGCTGATTGGGAGGAAATAGGGATTTTGCAGTAACTTTCCCCTGCCACACCCACCAAGCCATGCCCACCAAGCATGCCACACCCACCAAGCCACGCCCACAGAACCAGTAGTAAAAAAATCTGAATCCCACCACTGGTACCCATGCAAACCTGATGAGATCTCTCAGTCTTAGTATTATCTTCAAATAGCTAGAACAAAAATAGGGACCTCAATTTTGAATTGAATTTTGAATGGAGTTTTAGGAATATATAGGGGGGGGGGGAGGGTTAATGAGTCTGATCTTAATTGTGCCACCAAAACTGATACGCATATATGGGATATGTAAAATGTAAATACTACTCTTGTGCCTGTATCTTTGTTTTTGTTTTCTTAGTGTGGTTATGATAGCAGTTTAAGTGGGGAATTTTAAATCAATATATTGACACAAAGGAAAAGAAAACTAACTGCAATTTTAGTGCCCCTTCTTCAATGAAAATTGAAGCTCCCTCCCTTGAGACAGTTTTAAAGGTTTTGGTGTGTGTGTGTGTGTGTTTTAATGCCTAGAGAATCCAATTATTTGAGCAGGAGGTTTCGAGTGGATAATTTAGGTTGGTAGAATGGCAGGGAGGGGGAACATCCCTTCCCTAGGGCACCGCTGCTCTAATTAAAGTCAAAGTGTTTGCAACAGCTTTGAAATTTTTAAAAAGTCGAACAGTCTCAACTGTGAAAGTCCTGTCACATCTCTTTCGGACCTGCCGAATTTAATTCAGCAATCTCACAGCATCCGAGCAAAGCTTAAAATGAAAGTGCCGCCACCTGCTGCCATAAATGGCAAAGGACACATTCCAAGTCATTTCAAGTTTGTCTATGTCTTTTCACCCAGATATGTGACACATTCTCATTCCTGTGCATGCCTTGAGTACCTCTTTTGTGGCTTTCCTTCTATCAGGGGAATTGCACCAAGTTCCTGGACAGTGGCAACATAGAAAAAGAGATGGGATGACATGCTAGAAGTTTGACCAGGTAACTTTTCCTCCTCTCTCTGACATTTTCTGGGGGAAAGTGGTTGCAGAGGTTAGGAAGGGCAAGAAGGAGATATTTATTTATTTATTAATTAAATTTCTATACCGCCCTTCTCCTTCCGGACTCAGGGCAGTGAACAGCCAATTTAAAACCAATACAATACAATAAGTTAAAACGTACTAAAATCAATATAAATTTAGGCTGAAAATATAACCGAATAAAAACTCTAAGACTCTAAAAATTTAAAAGCATTTAAAAATATTTAAAAATAGGAGGGATCAGGCAAGTCCGGCAAGTTGGAAGAGATGAGTCTTCAAAGCCCGACGAAAGGACCGGAGGTCAGCGATAGTCCTCAGGTCTGGAGGAAGATCGTTCCAGAGGGTGGGGGCTACCACAGAGAATGCTCTCCCCCTGGGGGTCGCCAGCCGGCACTGTCTGGCTGACGGCACCCTGAGGAGACCCTCTCTGTGGGAGCGAACCGGCCGGTGGGAGGCAATAGGTGGCAGAAGGCGGTCCCGTAAGTACCCTGGTCCTAAGCCATGGAGCGCTTTAAAGGTGATTACCAACACCTTGAAACGCACCCGGAAATCAACCGGCAACCAATGCAGCTCACGCAGGAGAGGTGTCACATGGGAGCGCCCTGTCGCTCCCATAATCCCCCGCGCGGCCGCATTCTGTACCAGCTGAAGCCTCCGGATGCATCCCAAGGGGAGCCCCATGTAGAGAGCATTACAGTAGTCCAAGCGAGACGTGACGAGCGCCTGAGTGACTGTGCGTAGGGAGTCCCGATCTAGAAAGGGCCGCAACTGGCGTATCAGGCGGACCTGATAAAAAGCTCCCCTGGCCACAGCTGTCGTATGCTCCTCTAAAGACAGCCGTGGATCCAGGAGGACGCCCAAGTTGCGCACCCTTTCCGTGGGGGCCAATGATTCGCCCCCAATAACCAACGATGGAGTCAGTTGGCTATATCGGGACGCCGGCAGCCACAGCCACTCGGTCTTGGAGGGGTTGAGTCAAAGCCTGTTTCTCCCCATCCAGACCCGCAGGTGACCTCATATGTGACCTCATAGACGGCCCTCATTCTGTCAAGGACCTTGGAGTGCTCATCTCAAATGATCTAAGCGCCAGAGCTCACTGTAACAGCATTGCCAAAAAGGCATTAAGAGTTGTTAACCTAATCTTGCGAAGCTTCTTCTCCAGTAATATTGTACTGCAAACTAGGGCATACAAAACATTTGCTAGACCAATTCTTGAATACAGCACATCTGCCTGGAACCCGCATTGCATATCAGACATAAATACAATTGAGAGAGTCCAGAGATATTTCACCAAAAGAGTCCTCCACTCCTCTGCTCACAACAGAATACCTTATGCCACCAGGCTTGAAATTTTGGGCTTAGGCAATTTAGAACTACACCGCCTTCGGTCTGATCTAAGTGTAATACACAAAAATTATCTGCTACAATGTCCTACCTGTCAACGACTACTTCAGCTTCAACCGCAATAACACACGAGCACACAATAGATACAAACTCAAGGTAAACCTTTCCAAACTTGAATGCAGAAAATACAACTTCAGCAACAGAGTGGTCAAGGCCTGGAATGCACTACCTGACTCCGTTGTTACATCCTCAAACCCCCAAAACTTTAACCTTAGACTGTCTACTGTCTACTACTGTTGACCTCACCCCATTCCTAAGAGTTCCATAAAGGGGGCGTGCATAAGCGTACCAGCATGCCTACCATCCCTGTCCTATTGTCCCTTTTTATTCATATCCATCTCATGTATTCGTAATCATGTTTATACTTATATTCTTATCTTATACATGTTTGACAAAATAAATAAATAAAATAATAAATAATAACGAGGAATCCCCAAGTTAAAATTCAGAGAAAGCAGGAGGTGGTGAAAGAGTTGACGATGAACTATTCCAGGTTCTGGTTTTACAGCTATGGTTATCTCAGGACAGTCAACATCTCAAACTCCCACAGTGTGGGAGGAAACATTGTGTTTGTTTGTTAATCACATTGTTATGGCCACTGATCTCACAAAAAGTGGCTCTGGGTGTATGGTTTTGAGTAAGTTCTTGGGGATTTCACTCCAATCTGGAAGGCAGAGCCACCAAACACATGTGTCAGACCTGGAAGCCATCTTTTTCATTGGATCTTCAGACCTGCCACAGTTACTATTCCGGGAAACTGGGAGGGAGGATTGCATGGAGCCAGGGTGATATGTAGTCAAAATAACATTCCTTTTTCAGAGAGTCAAGGCCATCTTGCCCTGCACCTGGACGGCTGGAACTTGGAGGCATCTCCAGTTGGGATGGTGCTTTGATTGGACCATGTGATGGACGTGTGGGTGCTGGGCAGGGACTTGGACTTTCCTTTGGGTGCGGAAAACCTGGAAACTTTCAGATCTGGGTTTTCTAATATGACATCTCTAATAAAATGGAACTTTGAGGAACATCTAAAATCAGAGTTTTCTTTCATTGGGAGTGTTACTTGGAACCCTGACATTAACCCGAATCTCCATTAAACCATACATCAGCTCCCTGAATACTGGGGTGCTGTCCAGGGTGCTGAGCCCCAACTGCTGACCCAAGCCAGGCAGCATGAAGACTCAAGGAAGATGACAACCTGGTTCAGTTTTGGAACACAGAGGTGATCAGAGTCCTGGAAGAGATTGTTCTTAAGTAGCCTCCCCTTAGTCACCAATTCCTATGAAGGCTATTCTTGGAGAAAGTAACTGAAATCTTTGTCATTTCCTCATTAGAGGAAATACACTACTTGGATTTGCCTTTGATATTGTTATTAGTCTCAAGTGAATGTACTGACAGCAATAGCCATAGGACTTAGACTTATATACCGCTTCATAGTCCTTTACAGTCCTCTTTAAATGGTTATTGGTCCCAACAATCTGGGTCCTCATTTTACCAACCTCAGAAGGATGGAAGGATGGAAGGTTGAGTCACCCCAGAGCAGGTCAGGGTTGAACTCCTGGCAGTGGGCAGAGTCAGCCTACAATACTCCATTCTAACTTCTGTGCCACCGTGGCTCCCCATGCTTGATAAGTCATCATCAGTATTTGCAAATTACACATAACATTGAGAGGTCTACTTGGTTACCTATAACTTTCTGGATGCAATGCAAAGTTCCCTTTTTATATCTTTAAAACCTACCATCGCTTGGCCCCCAGATATGCATAAGACTGTCTATTTCAAATAAATGCTATCCTTCCAGCGGGCGCCTCTCAGACAGGGAGATCTCTGATTCTACTTAATGGTAGGGACAGTTCTTCTGTACTCCCCCCCCCCCCTTGTAAATGATAGATAATAAAAACTGGGATTCGGAGAAATGCTGCCACTGAAATGTCTCAAGGTGCATTTGATAGGCTTAAATATCTTTCTTTCCAGATGATGCACTGTAATAAAATACGGTCCATCCTTTCAAACAAGATGCAAACAAGATTTGAGTACATAGTACATATAGAGGCACACTTAAAAATGTTCCAAGGAGGTGATGTTTACCAATTATAGCTTAAGTAGAAACAATCTTTATATAGGGAGCAATCTTCTCTAAAGGGTATAATGCAGTCCTCTCCCTCTCTCAGTAAGTAATTATGGAGGGGATGAATGGCAATTCACACACACACACACACCTAAGAAAGGCACAGCTTTTTCAGAGAAAGATGTTGGCCACTTTTAAGTTTTACTTTTTGAGTTGGAAGACAAAAAGAACAAGGAGCTAAGCAGTGGTGGGTTTCAACATTTTCTACTACCGGCCCTGTGGGTGTGGCTTGGTGGGTGTGGCATGGCTAGGTGGGCGTGGCTTGGTGGGCATGGCAGGGGAAGGACACTGTAAAATATCCATTCCCTCCCCAATCCGGGGAAGATTAATGCAAAATCCCCATTTCCTTGCAATCAGCTGGGACTTGGGAGGCAGAGAATAGATGGGTGCGGGACCAGTCAGAATGTTTACTACCAGTTCTCTCAACTACTCAAAATTTCTGCTACCCGTTCTCCAGAACTGGTCAGAACCTGCTGAAACCCACCTCTGGAGCTAAAGGAGAAAAAGAAATAAAAATCTGACATAGTTTTGCCACTTATTATTTTAGAACAATTGCATTTCATTGTTTTTACATGCCTGGAATAAGAAAAACAAAATAATGACAAACGGTTCATTTCTTCCCACCTTCCAATGTCAACAACTCCCAAATATTTCCATCTGGCAACCCATAATTCAAGTAATACCTGTTTTCTCCACAAACAGGTTCCAATAATTCTATTATCTCTGATACCCAGTTGGGCATGGTGAAGGTACTGAACCAGGGCAGTGCAAGATCTGGACTCTGAAATCAGTTGAACAATGTGTGGAAGAGGAGTCAAAGCTGGAAATTTCGTAATAATATAGTTCTGATAACCCAATGCAAAATATACATTTCACAAGTAGTTCTAGAAGGAACTGTTTCCTTTCAGGGGTGTTTAGCTTCCAAACCTAAAGTTTTTAGTTTATCTCAGATCAGTAGTGAAATCCAAATTTCTTTAATACCAGTTCTGTGGGTGTGGCTTGGTGGGTGTTGGCGTGGCTTGGTGGGCATGGCTTGGTGGGCATGGCAGGGAAAGGATACTGCAAAATCTCCATTCCCACCCCACTCCAGGGGAAGTGATAGGAAATGGTTATTGCCTAATTGGTTGGCCATTGTATGTTTGTATTATGTGAATGTATTATGTAGCTTTAAGAATTGTGCTGTGTCATTCTGCATCCTGATTGGCTGAGCTCTGTAGCCAATGTATTTAAGGAGAGCTAAATTATGGTGGACTACTACACCATTTTACCTGCTGCTATGCTGAAACTCTTTTTGATTTTTCTATGGTCAACTGTTTGATCATGATTATTTATTTACTGCTTCCTGATATTTATTGAACTGTTTTTATATTGTTTCTGATTGTTCCTTGTATTTTTCTACAAACTGGTAAGAAGATTTTATATCCCTGGATTGATCTTATATTGCACTTTATATAGCTAAGACTTTGATTGTTAAAGAACTATGATTTTGTTTTTCCCTAAAAGTAAAATACTATAAAACCCAGTTTGTCTGTATTTTATTCACAATTACTCTCAAACCGTTTCCGTGAGTAAAACTCTAACGGTACTCTGCTTTATAAGCCACAACTTCGGGTGTCACTCGATATCTTTAACAGGAAGGATATTGCAAAATCTCCATTCCCACCCCACTCTGAAGCCAGCCAGAAGTAGTATTTGCCGGTTCTCCAAACTGCTCAAAATTTCCACTCCCTCTCCAGAACCTGTCAGAACCTGCTGGATTTCACCCCTGTCTCAGATAAAATTTTGTCTTGGATAGTCATTAGTTGATCATATCTTCACATACATGAGCTTCATTATGAAACTACTACATGCTTGAGGGGGCTGACCTCAGCTAGGTTGAATTAGGTGTACATCGGTGGAGTCAACCTCAGCTACAAATAGTCTCGTCTATCAGTGTGCATCTGATGGCTGAAGAGCTGAGGTCGACCAAGAAGTGTAGATGTTGCTGAATTGAAATCATCAGTATAATTCAATACTGATAGGATAGACTGCTGGGAAAACCACACGTTTCTTACAGATTTTTTCATATTTGAAAACCAGTGGCACCTGTAACAAAGAACTTACAATAGTAGAATAGAACAGTAACAGAGTTGGTACCTTGGAGGTCTTCTAGTCTAACTCTCTGCTTAGGCAGGAAACCTGATACCACTTCAGACAAATGGTTATCCAACCTCTTCTTAAAAACTTCCAGTGTTGGAGCATTTATAACTTCTGGAGGCAAGTTGTTCCACTGATTAATTGTTCTAACTGTCAGGAAATTTCTCCTTAGTTCTAGGTTGCTTCTCTCCTTGATTAGTTTCCACCCATTGCTTCTTGTCCTGCCCTCAGGTGCTTTGGAGAATAGCTTGACTCCCTCTTCTTTGTGGCAACCCCTGAGATATTGGAAGACTGCTATCTTTTATCACCTAGTCCTTCTTTTCATTAAACTAGACATACCCAGTTCCTGCAACCGTTCTTCATATGTTTTAGCCTTCAGTCCCCTAATCATCTTTGTTGCTCTTTTCTGCACTCTTTCTAGAGTCTCCACATCTTTTTTAAATTGTGGTGACCAGAACCTGCCAATCAGTTGGTCCTATTATTTTTAACTTTCTTCAATTCCCTGTCCAGACAATCAATCAATATCCCAAGACCATTTGAATAGGCTCAATCATAATAGGGTAGAAGTTTTGTTTACCTTAGACCTTAATTCCCCCTCCCCAGATATTTTTTTCTACTTGTGTACAGTTTGAAATTCTGAGTTTCCCCTCCAAGTGTGTTAGCTCATTCTTGTTATGCATCGCTAGTGTCATTTGGCAATATCCATATTATTATTATTATTATTATTATTATTATTATTATTATTATTATTATTTCTATGCCGCCAACTCTCCAACCTTGAGTCAACCTTGAGCTGGTGAGATTTGATCCGCTGATCTGCTGAACTAGCAGTCAGCTGAAGTAAGCTGCAGTACAGCACTCTAACCACTGCGCCACCTCGGTTCTTCATTAATACTCATGGCTTAACAGGGTAAATAGTGAAGGAGGGACTTCTGCCTTTACTCCAAAAACAGAAACAAATCTGGGTTTAATCAAAGGATAGTTGGCAAGGAAGCCTAATACCCGGCTTCCACACAGGACAATTGGAGGAGAGGCTTTTTAAAAAAAAAATCTTGCCTGCAACATCAGTTCTCTCTCCTTGCATTCCCCACTTCTCCACAGACACACACACACACACACAAGCACCAATTTGGCAATTCTTTTAACAATGAAAGTTTTATCAGTGGTCTGAAACAATGTCTGCACTCATCTTTCATTTATGCATTGTTCTCAGCTTCTCTTCTAAAAGCAAAACATACCGGGATGTTTAGGGATGTGTATTCAACTAATAGGCAAACAGCATCTAAGGCAGTGATGGCTAACCTTTTTGCCATCATGTGCCAGGAGAGGGGGGGGCGGGGGAGGTTCGTGCGCATGTGTGCCCACACCCATAATTTTATGCGCCCTGCCCTGCGCATGTGTGCACGACCCCCCTCCCCCCCCTTCTGGCATGTGATGGCCCGGTAGGCCCATTTTTCTTTCTTATCTGGCTCCAGATCCTCTCTATGCATCTGGGAAGGGCGAAAACAGCCTTCCTCACTCCCTCGGAGGCCCTCTGGAGGCCTGAAACGGCCCGTTTCCCAACTCCCGGTGGGACAGGAAGTGACAGTTTTTGCTTTCCTCAGCCTCCAGAGCCTCTCCAGGAGTCTAGAGCTGAGCTGGCATGCCCACTGATATGGCTACATGTGCCATGGGTTCGCCATCATGGATCTAAGGTGATGAAGAAGCCCAGGGTTGGAAAAAACGTTATCAAACAGCCCAGGGTTGAAATCCAGCAGGTTTTGACAGGTTCTGGAGAACCGGTAGTGGAAATTTTGAGTAGTTCGGAGAACCGGCAAATACCACCTCTGGCTGGCCCCAGAGTGGGTTGGGAATGAAGATTTTGCAATATCCTTTCCCCAGGAATGGAGAGGGAATGGGGATTTTGCAGTATCCTTCCCCTGGAATGGGGTGAGAATGGAGATTTTGCAATATCCTTCCCCCCAGGAGTGGGGAGGGAATGGGGATTTTGCAGTATCCTTCCCCTGAAGTGGGGTGGGAATGGAGATTTTGCAGTATCCTCTCCCTGCCATGCCCGCCAAGCCAAGCCACACCACGCCCACCAAGGCACGCCCACAGAACCAGTAGTAAAAAAATCTGGATTTCACCATTGAAACCACCCTGTAACGGACCAGATGTGTGAATGGAGAGCAAGGTGTATTTAATATTAGACTTCAAACTCTTTCCCTGTCTCCTAAAAGTTGTTGTTTTCCTCCTGAACAAGGCTTCTCTTCAAGTAATCAAAAGATAGCTAGTGGAAAACAATCTAAACACTGAAAGAAGAATAACGGAGACTTTAAATAAGTCCATACAAATCAGCTGTGCAAATGGCTGGAGAGGCACGGGGTGGATGTGTATATATTATTAAATAGTTCTAAATGAGTTTCCTGTAATGTTTTGATAGATGGGGTTGACAGTGCTTTTACAGAATTAAAATCTCGCACCAAAACTCCTGTACGGGCTGTATATGCATTAGGTGTTTGTTTCTTTGTTTTTTTTGGAGAGTAAAGGAATTAGATCTATAGCAGTGGTGGCAAAACTTTTCAGCACCGAGCGCCCAAACCGAACGCATATACAGGTGCGCATGCTGGAGTGCCGGAAACCCAAAGATCAGCTGGCTGGCACGCATGCACATGCCAGCCAGCTGGTCTTTGGGTTTCCAGCACGCACATGCATGCCAGCCAGCTGATGTTCGCGCATGCTGGAGCGCTGAAAACCCAAAGATCAGCTGGCTGGCGCCCATGCGCATGCCAGCCAGCTGGTTTTTGGGTTTCCTGCACACACATGCACACCAGCCAGTTGGTCTTCGCATGCACTGGAGCACCGAAAACCGAAAGAGCAGCTGGCCGGCACATGCATGCTTGTATTTTGGTCATTTTCTGGGCCATTTTCAAGCCGTTTTCCAGCACTCCGGCATCTGCAAACACCAGCTGGCCGGTGCACATGTGCCCACTGGAAACCAGAAGAGCAGCTGGTGACAGTGTATGTGCCCACAGAGAGGGCTCTGTGGGCACCTAGTTCCCTATCACAGATCTATAGGATTCTATTTCAGAAAGGAGGTGGTAGAGAGGCCATCTAATCAGAGTGAATTTGCTTCCTAATGCAAGTTCCTAAGATGCTTCCCTAAAAACTTGGATATCGTATACTAGTATTGCAATGAAAAGGGCTCCCTTAAATTTGCTCCGAATAAAGGAAAGGATAACAGAAAGGGTTTCTCAGTGAAGAATGCAGGAAGATAAAGATCACCTAAAAAGGGCAATCTTGGGATGTCTTGAATAGCAATAAAAGAGCACTTAGATTTATATACTGCTTCATAGTGCTTTACAGCTCTCTCTAAGCAGTTTACAGTGTCAGCATATTGCCTCCAAATAATTTGCGTCCTATTCAGGGGTGAAATCCAGCAGGTTCTGACAGGTTCTGGAGAACCAGTAGTGGAAATTTTGAGTAGTTTGGAGAACCGGCAAATACCACCTCCGGCTGGCCTCAGAATGGGTGGGAATGGGGATTTTGCAGTATCCTTCCCCTGCCATGCCACCAAGCCATGCCCACCAAGCCACGCCCACAGAACCGGTAGTAAAAAAAATTGGATTTCACCACTGGTCCTGTTTTTACCAACCTTGGAAGGATGGAACACTGAGTCAACCTTGAGCCAGTCAGGATCAAACACCTGGCAGTGGGCAGATACTGCCAAGCTGTGATACTGCATTCTGGCCACAGCTCTCTAGAAGATATATTCCTGCTCCCATGCACTTTAAAAGAATTTGAAGGGATATGAATCAGGGGTGAAATCCAGCAGGTTCTGACAGGTTCTGGAGAACCAGTAGTGCAAATTTTGAGTAGTTCGGAGAACCGGCAAATACCACCTCTGGCTGGCCCCAGAGTGGGGTGGGAATGGGGATTTTGCAGTATCCTTCCCCTGGGGTAGGGTGGGAATGGAGATTTTTCCGTATTCTTCCCCTGGAGTGGGGTGGGAATGCGGTTTTTGCAGTATCCTTCCCCTGGGGTAGGGTGGGAATGGGGATTTTGCCGTATTCTTCCCCTGGAGCGGGGTGGGAATGGAGATTTTGCAGTATCCTTCCCTTGCCATGCCCGCTAAGCCACACCCACAGAACCGGTAGTAAAAAAACATTGGATTTCACCACTGATATGAATCCAAAGACATCCCAGCCTCACTAGCTAAGAACAGCTCTTCTCAGACAAAATCTGATTTTTTTTAAAAAAATAGGGTGGCTTTCTTTTTACAAGAAAGTGTAAATATAATGTACATATTTTGACTTTAGTAAAGCATATGACATTCTGATTAGCAGGCTGGTTAAATAAGGGCTGAATTGTCTGAAAATCATACGTACAGAGTGCTCATTAATATTTACTCCACACAGAAAGGAGATATCAAGTAGTCTAGAGCGGGCCTTACATTCTCAAAAAATCCATAACCCACTTGAATTAAGAGGAAAAGAGGAAAACTTATTAGTTTGGTTTTTGTTTTTGTTTTTCCTGATGAGAATAAGGAGTTGTTAAGGAGTCTATAACAGGAGTTGTTAATAGTCTAGAACAGAGGTGTCAAACTCACTGGCTTGTGGGCGGGATGTATCACGCACTGGCCATGCTCATGCCCGGTTTAGTGAAGTGGGGAAAGTTGTGATACGTCACGTGACAACACTGGGATGACGTGAGTTTGACACCCCTGTTCTAGAAGGCAGAAACAATTTCAATATATTTTTTGGCTTTTTGGTTTGGGTTTTTTGTGCCTTTGAGTCAGTGTTGACCTCTTAGAGAAGGCCCTACAGTTTTTTTAGCATGATTTCGGAAGTGATTTGCCGTTAGCTGCTTCCTAGGGCTGAGAGAAACTGACTGGCCCAAGGTCACCCTGCTGGACTACAACTCATACTGCAGTGATGGCTACCCTTTTTGCCACTGCGGGCCAAAAGCTGGGGGAGTGCGGGATGATCGTACACGTGTGTGCCCACACCCATAATTCTATGAGCCCTGCTCCCCCCATGCATGCATGTTGGACCCCCCCATGCTCACCCCGCTTTTGGCATGTGATGGCCTGGTGGGCCCAGTAGGCCCATTTTTTTCCCTCCCCAGGCACCAGAGACTTTCTAGGGCAGAAACTGCTTTCCACATCTCTCCGGAGGCCCTCTGGGGATCAGAAACAGCCCATTTGCCGACTTACATTGGGCCCAGAAGGCCCAAAAATCAGTTGGCCAGAGCGCACATGTATGCTGGAGCTAAGCTAGGGCAACTCTTGTGTGCCCACCTATATGACTCTGCATGCCACCTGCGTGCCATAGGTTCACCATCATAGTATCATAGTTTCTAGCTAGCTCCTTTAACCACTACACCAAGCTAGATCTCAATATGGTATTAGTGAAAAATAACAGCCTACAATTGAATAGAAACAATGCAAAGTTCTTCGTGTAGGAAAAAGAAACCAACTGCACATAATTAATATGTTAAATACTTCACTTGGTAATCATATGTATTAAAAGGATCTTGGAATAGAAATTAATCACAAATTGAGCATTGGATGCTAGTGGAAAATGCCTTCTAAAAAGGCAAATGAAATGTCAGAGTGCACAATAGGAAATTAGTCTGAGAATTAGCATGACTAATATTTCCGTTGTATGCTGCAGTGGTCAGAATAGTCGGCCTTCAATTTACTTCTGAGAAGCACATTTTAAGGAAGATTCAGAGAAGTAAGAAAAGCAGGGTTATAAGGAATAATCTGGGAAGACCATTCTAGGAAGAGAAAAAACGATTAAATAGAGACAAGATGACACTTTTTTAAATAGCTGAAAGAATTCCATAAAGAAGGTCACAACCTATTCGCAGCTGTCTCACATTATAGGACACATGTTAATGGTCATAAGTTATCAGAAGATAAATTCCAGTTGAATGGTAGCAGAAACATTATTTGAACAAATTATCAAATAAGGTATTGAATTCCTTTTTGTTGTATGCATTCAAGCAGAAGATGGAGTGCTGAATTGTCTGGTTGTAAGGAACTTGGAGTCAACAGTTTAAACGATTCTTTCCAGATCTGTGATTTTAAGAAAATTCTCAAGACTTAAGACCTAAATTCATGGAAATGCACTGCCAATGTTAGCAGGACATAAACCATATTCAGTTAATCCTGTTTCTTCATAATAAGAACTATAGTTCAATGATATAGAATATGAGTTCTGAATTCAGAATTTGAATTAAAGTAATGTTCAGTTTGATCCCGACATCTGCCAGTTCTAAAGTACAGGTTTATTTTTTTCAAATAACACTTTTAAACTAGAATTTAGTAGTTAGTATAGTAGCCAATAGTATAAATACAACACTCTGAAATACAAAGTATATTTTCTACTTAAAAGCTTCCATTAAAGCCCAATTGGATTTATTGGTGACAAACTTAAAAGAGGGGAGAAAGCTTTATTTGAGTCTATTCATACAGTACACTTACTGTAACCATTTTCTATATATATTGATATATATATTCACAATATATTGAATAATGCACTATCCAGCTAAAACTAGATTCATACAACACAATAAATGCTGTTGTATAATCAGAATTAATACTAAATTAGCTTATTGTATATATACTGTATATATGAGGCCATAGGAACATGCAGATAACCCATCAAATTCAGTCTGATTTTGAATTTTTATCTCATACTTTAGGACTAAACTTCTTCTTGCATATGTGTTCAAATGCATCGTATTGTTAGTTCAGTCAGAAGCAACAAATCAAATTACATTTTACCTAAGCTAATAATCATATTTAGAAAGTAGATTCAGAGATGATTGAAATCACCACTGAATCGCTAAAATGAATCTTTGTGCACAAAGGAGGTTGTGTGAAATCAGCAACTGGTTTGTTTTCATAGCAAAGCCCCTTAATCGGTATATGAAATATATACCGATATATATTTCCCTGAAAATAAGACCCAACCAGAAAATAGGCCCTAGGATGATTTTTAGGATGCTTGTAATATAAGCCCTACCCCCCAAAATAAGACCCAGTTAAGATTGTCAGCAGACGGAGGTGCTTAGAACTGTATTTCCCCCAAAATAAGACATAACCGGAAAATAAGTCATAATGTGTCTTTTGGAGCAAAAATTAATATAAGACTTGATCTTATTTCGGTGGAAACACAGTATATACATAGATACATAGATACATACATACATACATACATACATACTGTGTTTCCCCAAAATAAGACCCTGTCTTATATTTTTTTGAACCCTGAAATAAGCACTTGGCCTTATTGCCATGTGTTCAAAAGCCTGATCGGGCTTATTATCAGGGGATGTTTTATTTGGGGGAAAACAGGGTATATAATATTGTCACTTTTAGTTTTCTTTCTGCAGAACTATATAGTTCTCTCTGAAATGTTTAGTTAGAAAAGTACTATTCCCCTACCTTTTCTTCTTCACACTTCTAAATGGCAGCTCATGCTGAAGTCTCACCTCAGATCTTTGTTTGATCGGAATTTATGGGCAACAACCTGAAAAATAGGACACAGAGGAACAACTATGGTCAATTTAGCTCATTACTGAATTAAAGTATTACTATAGAATCTTGAGCGTCTCCATGCACAAGGATTGGATACATTCCAAGGCCTGGAGAAGTATTTAAGGCAAAGAATCACAATACCACAAATTGCAGTGGGTTCTTAGTACTGGATTCACATCACAAGCTTAATTGGTTACTTAATTAACTTGTTTTGGGGGTTCATACACGGAGTCATAAAGTAAACAAATTGCCTGGGATCTGCACAATATCCAAAAGTTTGGTATGGTGTGTATATGTGTTTAGTAGGTCTTTCATTGACCTGATTAAATTTGCCGTGCAAATTCAGTCAGTGTGTCTGAATTCAACATAACATAAATAAAATTCATTAATGGACCATGATATTTTTGGGCTAATTCTGTAATGCTTTAAATTGCTAGACTTTATGACAGAGTCTTGTACGGATGAGCTAATAGACCAAAAATTGGTGGAGTTTGGTCCATGAGGATTAAACCAGAAAAATCTTGTTTCAGAACCTTGGACAGTTCCAGCTAACTATTTGACTTGAGAAGGATTTCAGTTGTGTGCTCTAATTTATTTGGCAATTCCAATAACATTCATGCTACAATTGCAGTTAGATGAGATCCAGAAAATAAAGTGTGTGTGTGTGTCTGTCCAAATGCATAGTTGGAGAAATGAGAAACCTCTGGCCTCCAGATGTTGTTAAATCATCTTCCAACAGCCTCAACCACTATAACCAATTTTGAGGGTGTCTGAAAGATTTATTTGGAACACTCCAAGTAGATCACTTTGTCTCCATTTTTCTGACTCATTTGAACATAACTTGGGGTTCTAGTGGGAAAAAAAGTCAATTCTATGGAGTTAAAGTCTATACACCTCAAATCCAAGGAAACCATTGACAGAAAAGAAAAGTCTCCTTGAACCAGACTAGGACATATATTGTTTTTCCATTTCTTATATTAGATATCACCTGTTGAAAATGATAAGGATTTATGGTGAAAAATTAGTCATTTGTAAAAAAAAAAAATTAACTTGTGGAATTTATTGCTACAAAAAATGGTGATAACTACTGTGTTTCCCCAAATATAAGACCAGGTATTATATTAATTTTTGCTCCAAAACCCACATTAGGACTTATTTTCTGGTTAAGTCTGATTTTTGGGGAAATACGGTGCTAAGTGCACCCATCTGGCTGACAATCTTAACTGGGGCTTATTTTGGGGGGTAGGGTTTATATTACGAGCATCCTGAAAAATCATGCTAGGACTTATTTTCTGGTTAGGTCTTATTTTTGGGAAAACAAGGTAACTTGTTCAACTGGCACTGAGGAAAGTTCTAGATATTGACTTTAAGAATTATTTTTCTGCATGCAGGTCAAGCTTATTTGCCCTCATATCAGTAATGTGGAGACAGAATAGGCAGAAGACACTTCCAATAATCTCGGCAAGTGGCAAGGCAAAGCTAAACTAGATTTTCTTGGTTTTCTTGATTTCCAGGGGACTAAAGGAACATTTTCCTCAGAGTTCATTCAACTGTAATTTATTTTTATGTGTTACTTAATCACAGGTTTGTGGATAAATATAGCAGCAAAATTATGAATAACCATAATTCCAGTAATTCAACGAATAGGGGTTTTTGTGGTCTCTATTTCTAAAATTTTAAGATTATTTCAACCAGACATTTTATTAAACTACAGCATACTGTACTTTAATCATACCCAGTCCATTGAGTTGAATCCAGTTTAAATAATATTAAACATAGACCTATAGAAAACTCATGGATTAGGTCTATAGCCAGCTCATTTTTTGGATGTAAGAATTAGAAATTCAAAAATAAACTATAGGTTAGTCTCTCTCTCTTTTTTTGTCCTTATAAACACAGAACAGATTTTTTTTTAGTTTGTTGTCAGGATGAAAGATCTACCTGCCATAGATGTCTACAAATGGAGCAGATAAGTCCTGATTTTATCTAATAATGCAGTATTAATAAAGCTAAGCTAAAATCTGTCTTGCAGCTTTTGAGAAAATATTTATCTCCAATGTAGGAAGTTTTGAAGTTTGTAAATTTAGGGCACTTAATTTTTGTTCAGATAAACAGTTGGGGGTGTCAAATGTGTTTGGTGATTTTTTTGCTCCACACCTTTTCATTAGTCTGACATTTATTTGGATGCCAACACTTATCTACCGTGTTTCCCCCCAAAATAAGACCGGGTCTTATATTAATGTTTGCTCCAAAAAATGCATTAGGGTTTATTTTCTGGTTAGGTCTTATTTTGGGGAAAATATGGCAGTAAATACATCCATTTGGCTGACAATCTTAGCTGGAGTTTACTTTGGGGGTAGGGCTTATATTAAGAGCATCCTGAAAAATCCTGCTAGGACTTATTTTCCAGTTGGGTCTTATTTTCGGGGAAACAGGGTACCTGAAGAAACCCAACAAACAATGTTCTCTCCAGGTAGATTTAATGGGAGTGTGAAAAACCAAGGTGCCTGTAGACCAGCAGACAGACAATTGTACAATGAAAGATAGGATATTCACATGTACCTCTTGATCACCTTGTAAATAAATACCATATCATCAAGCACCCATGAGAATTTGACCAAAATTCTTGTTTCTATTGAAAGAAGTTTCAGAAAACACTTTATCATAAAATAGAAAGATAATCTTCCAGTGTGACATCAGTACTTATGCTTCAGAGTGCCGTAATCTTCTGTACATTTGCTTGGCTATATTATAAGAAAGAGTAGCAGCTGCAGAAACAGGAGGCATCATCTCAAGAAAAAAGTGAAGAATGTGTGGTTAAGAACATGGACATCAATGAACCACAAAGCCTTTTAGCAGCCATTTGTCTGCAATGGATGCTGAGCCAACAAATATTAGCATGTCAGACTTTTCCCCCTGTTAAAATCCATTGGCTTCAGACAATTATCTCTCCCCCACCTTCACACAGACTTCAGTTTCTGAAGTATATCCATGCTTTCTTAACCCCCAAACCCACACTTTCTTAACCCAATAGCAAAAAACGAAGGGCAAGTGAAAACACTGCTGAAGGCATCCTCAAGTCTCACTTTCTTCATCTGGAAACAATATAGATGAGATCAATGTTGAGTCTGTGCAAAGTATATTTTTTAAGATAATAGGTTTTCAAAGTGCATCTAAAGAAGATGGATGGACGGAGAAGGGGTGGGGTGGGGAAGTGATAAAAAAAATGCCAGCAGAGTTTGAACTACTTTGACAAATAATTGCAGGAATGGATCTGATCAATTGTTTTTTAGAGGACATCAAGGGCACAGAGATGGAATGGATCTCTTGAAATAGCAAAAAATGGGCTCCATCATTGGAAGGAGAAATCCAACTTTAAAGTTCTTTGGGACCTTCCTGGGTTTTAGCTGTCTAAAACTAGAGCTTCATCATCGGTAGAAAACAAAAGTGAGAAGGATCCAGGGGTATTTTGTGGGTCAAATCTGGTTTGTGTGAATTCACAGAATCCAACACTTCCCCAATTTCAAAGTATTGTCTTCACAAGAGTACAGATGGTAGAATTGCTTGGAATGATAGTAATTTCCATTGCCACTGGATCCAGTGGGAAGGAAAACATCAATGGATTTTAAAAGCAAAAAAAGGGGGGGATGTAAAATCATCATCATCATCACCATCCAAAATTCTATATTGTTTCTCTCTTCCTTCCTTCCTTATTGAATGTGCAACTCCACCAGGAGTTGCATATTCATGACAGCATGACATTTGTTTGTTTTTCAGTCTTTGAATTTTCTGATTGGACGGGGCTGATCTGTCTAATTTTGAAGGGAACATTTGGGGAAGATTTATTTTTAAATCAGATAAATGATATCCACATAGGGGATAATTGGGATTCATTGCTCAGTAATGAAGTATTACAGACACTGACTTATGTGACTTTTTAAAAAAGCAGACAGTTTCATGGAGGCTCAACTAGCAACTGCCATCAATCCAGATAGCTCAAAATTATATTTATGTGTACTCGATACTAATAATTCATTTAGAAATAGGTTCATTTGCTTCAATTTGCCCTTTGTTACTTTTTTTCTGTACTTTTCCTCTGCTCTTTCTCCTCTATCACATTATATTAGACATGGGAAAACTGCAAAATGACTGTATACATAGTTTATCACTCTGCTTATTGCCTATTGTGGTTCAGGATTGTAGAAGTCACAATTCTTCAACTGGATATGAAGTTGAACTGTTATCTATATCAGAGGTACAATATAGGCTATGTACCTCTGATGATGTAGATATTAAAAGTTCCTGGATGGAACATTTTTCCTTTGTGCTTATTTTTCACACGCGAGGCATAAAATTCCAAAGGCACCTTAGTTGCCCATTACTTCATAAAAGCTTTAAAAAGCTAGACTGGATGATTTGAGACATTTGCTCCTGGGGAGGAAAGCTATGGCAAATCTAGATAGCTTACTAAAAAGCAGACACATCACCCTGCCAACAAAAATGCATGTAGTCAAGGCTATGGTTTTCCCAGTTGCAATGTATGGCTGTGAAAGTTGGACCAGAGGTGGGTTTCAGCAGGGTTTCAGTTCTGGAGAACCAGTAGTGGAAATTTTGAGTAGTTCAGAAAACTGGTAAATACCACCTCTGCCTGGCCCCGCCCCCATCAATTCTCTGCCTCCCAAGTCCCAACTGATTGGGAGGAAATGGGGATTTTGCAGTAACCTTCCCCTTTCCCTAGAGTAGGGTGGGAATGGAGATTTTACAGTATCCTTCCCCTGACATGCCCACCAAGCCACACCCACAGAACCGGTAGTAAAAAATGTTGAAACCCACCACTGAGTTGGACCAGTGGTGGGTTGCTACCGGTTCTCCCTGGTTCTTGCGAACCAGTAATGGAAATTTTGAGTAGTTCAGAAAACTGGTAAATACCATCTCTGCCTGGCCCCACCCCCAAACTATTTGCTGCCCCGAGTCCCATGTAATCGGTTAGAAGGAAAAAATCAGGGCTCACTTGACAAAGAAGAGAGAAAAAAACCCAAGACACCGTAGCTTTAAATTGAGAAGCCAAGAAGCCTCCCAACTGATTGGCTAGAACCGATCTGCTCCTTGTAAACCGCTCAGTGGTGGTAGATTGCTAATTGAGACCAAGCTGCCTGAAAGTGGTTTCCGATGCTCTCGGTGGTGGCAGTGTGGCAAAAAACTGTTTTAACTCTTGCCGCGGTACTTCAAAGGGCTGCTCTACAGCTGATCAGTGGTAAAAGACAGTGTGGTGGTAGACCAGGGCACTACAAAAGCAAATAGTAGATCAGAACGCTCCAAAAACAAATGGGTAGACTGGTACAGCTCTGTAAGCAGTTAAAAGCCTGGTAGACCAGTACCTCTGCTAAATCCTAAAGAATTGCTTGTCATATGACTATCAAATCATGCCTACAAAATAAGCCACGCCCACAGAACGGGTAGTAAAAAATTTTAGAACCCACCCCTGAGTTGGACCATAAGGAAGGCTGAGCGTGAAAGAATTGAGGCCTTTGAACTCTGGTGCTGGAGAAGATTCCCATGAGTCCCTTGGACTGCAAGGTGATCAAACTGGTCAGTCCTAGAGGAGATCAACCCTGACTGCTCTTTAGAAGGCCAGATCCTGAAGATGAAACTCAAATACTTTGGCCACCTAATGAGAAGGAAGGACTCATTGGAGAAGAGCCTAATGCTATGAACGATTGAGGGCAAAAGAAGAAGGGGACGGCAGAGAACGAGGTGGCTGGATGGAGTCACTGAAGCAGTTGGCGTGAGCTTAAATGGACTCCAAAGGATGGTAGAGAACAGGAAGGCCAGGAGGAACATTGTCCATGGGGTCGCAATGAGTTGGACACGACTTCACAACTAACAACAAGAACAAAGATAATTTGAACCAATATCTAGCCAAAATGGATAGTGAGTTTCATTTAGACATTTGGCATTGCAATGCTAAAACAAAAGTTAGATTTTTAGCCAAGAAGACTCCCTGCTTGTGAATTGTTGCCTGAGTATCTCTGCCCTGTTGTTCCCCGCCAGCTCTGCTTTATGCTGGATTGTTTATTTCCAGCTTTAACAATGTGCTTTTTAAAATATTTTTTATGGGTTGTGTATTGCATTTCTTGGTAAAGCACTTTAATCCATTTTAATGCCCCCATCCTTCTCCTCAATGGCAACGCCGTGGTTAGTCTAATGCATCCCACTCACCTCAGGGTTACTAATGAGGTCACACAGCATACAATATCCAAACTGAATAATTCACTAATCAGATGCTGCCGACTCCAGTGGTAAAATTTATTTCTGACACCTAAACAGCAAATGGGTTTGTGGAAGCATATGCAAACATTCCCAGGCACTTTCCCCCTTCAAATTGAGATCATTTGGACAGAATTGATAGAAGTCCATTTGGTTTAACAAAACTATTCTATCATCTTTACCCCGAGCAAAGTTTTAGGCCAGGAATGTATTAAAAGGGTTGGGAAAGAAGCTAGAAACCTACGTAACAGTGGCTCCTTCATCCATGTGACCCGTTTTATCATTCCACACATATCTCTCTTCCTCCTCTTGCAGATCTTTGGATGGTTTTGGAAGAGCGGATTTGAGATAGAGGCCTGAGGTCTGAGATAGAGGTCTGAGGCCTAGATTGCCTCTGACTCTACCAATATTTCTGCATTGGCTTATGAGGACTAATTGTAAGGATAATTACTAAAGAATACATATCTTTGGTCCAAGCAGAGTGATGAAAATTGGTACACATCTGCTTTTCTTGTATCCAAGGATAAACATGGCTTTGGTTGAGGGGAGACTCAGTTTTTCAGTAGTATGCAATGGCCACAGTCTAGGAAGTAGGCAGAACCCAAGCAAAAATGAAGGGTTTACTCATATATTTAATACATCTCTCTTCTGTCACATTAAAAGGTATAAAATATAAAATAAAAATATTTACAGACCGCTCATATCCTGGACATAAACTGTTTCAACTCCTACCCTCAAAACAATGCTATAGAGCACTGCACACAAGAACAACTAGACACAAGGAGAGTTTTTTCCCGAACGCCATCACTCTGCTAAACAAATAATTCCCTCAACACTGTCAAACTATTCACTAAGTCTCCACAACTATTAATCTTCTCATTGTTCCCATCACCCATCTCCTTCCACTTATGATTGTATGACTGTAACTTTGTTGCTTATATCCTTACGATTTATATTGATATTGTTTCCTGATTGCTTATTTGTACACTATGACTATCATTGTGTTGTACCTATGATTCTTGATGAATGTATCTTGTCTTTTTATGTACACTGAGATCATATGCACCAAGACAAATTCCTTGTGTGTCTAATCACACTTGGCCAATAAAAAAAATGCTATTCTACAGTATCTATTCTATTCTAAAAGATATAATCAAATGTCACATTGAATGTTACATCTTTTCTGAGAGCTCTGGGAGTATCTCTAAGTGTTTCAGTAGCCACATCCGAACTCAGGAATGTCATGTTGAGGGCACCATCAACATTCTTCACTTAAAAACATACTTATTGTCTAGCCTAGGAGTATCAAACTCAAGGTCTGTGGGCTGGAGGCGGTCTGCGGGGTGCTTAGATCTGGCCCACGGAGCCGCCCTGGAAACAGCGAAGGACCAGCCCGCAGTACCTCTGCCAGTGAAAACGGAGCTTGGGAGAGCCACCTGAGCTCCATTTTTGCTGGCAGAGGGTTGCAAGAAACCAGAGCAGCCTAAAATGGAGTTCGGGAGGACCTCCATTTTCACTGGCAGAGGGTTGCAGGAAGCCATCGGAGCTGAAAACAGAGCTCTGGAGTCTGTTTTCACTTGCAGAGCGCTTGGGTCACCACAGGCGCCCCCGACAAAAGTGACGTTGAGCTGGCTATGCCCACCCCATCCCCCTGAGGCCAAACACTACCCTGATGCGGCCCTCAATAAGTTTGACACCCCTGGTCTAGCTTCGCCGTATTCCATCCAGCTTGGAGAATGGCAGATGTCCTGCCATTCTCTTAAATAACTATGGCAACCGAATCTGATGTTAGAAGTCACTGCTCAAGATTTCTCCAATCCTTTCACTTCTAGTGAGGATCTGCTTATCTAAGCCCATTAAATTAGGGAAGATTTGGTCCATTCATTTATGGTTATGGAGAGCTCAGCAGACTAAAGCCTGTTATTAACATTCAGCTGTCTGCAATTACTGTAAGTTCGAATCTCCCCAGGCTCAAGGTTGACTCAGCCTTCCATCCTTTCTAAGGTAGGTAAATTGAGGACCCACTTTGTGGGGGCAATAAACTGACTTTGTATAAATATACAAAAGCATGAAGGCTATTGCTTAACACATTGTAAGCTGCCCTGAGTCTCCGGAGAAAGGTGGCATATAAATCTGATTAATTTTTTTTTTAAAAAAATCATTTAGTATATGTCTACCAACTCACTGAGCCATACAATGCAATCCCTTTCCCAGATTTTGCATTGAGCAATGAATGAAATCTTGCAAATGAAATCTTTTAATGATTAGGCCAAGGGGATAACCATTGGACAGTCCCAAGCACATATGTGCTAGTCGTTCCTGACTCTAGGGGGCGGTGCTCATCTCCATTTCAAAGCCGAAGAGCCAGCACTGTCCAAAGACATCTCCATGGTCATGTGACCGGCATGACTAAATGCCAAAGGCGTATTGAACGCTGTTACCTTCCCACCAAAGATGGTCTTTGTTTTTTCTACTTGCATTTTTGATGTGCTTTTGAACTGCTAGGGTGGCAGAAGCTGGGACAAGTAACGGGAGCTCACCCCGTTAGGTGGTGTTAGGGATTCGAACCATTGAACTGCCAACCTTTGGATCGACAAGCTCAGCGTCTTAGGCACTGAGCCACCGTGTCCCTTTTTCTAACTAGGAAAGAGCATACTAAATTAAAATCGCCACACCTCTGAGATTTTTAATAGCTGCTAATTTTCTGATCCTAAAGGCATCTCTTATGTCGACTCCTCTCCTCCTCTCAACCTTCCATTCATTGGCCCTACTTTGTTTTGCTTTATTAGCCTCCATTCATACCTCTTTCTTTCTTCTTCCCATTCTAAGGCATTGTCAGAATACTTTAATGAGCACCCCAGAGGAAAGGGGAACAGTACACAGATCTAATTAATTAGCAATGTTACCATCACTCCAAAGCCCTTCTGTGACATTCCTAATAATAACAACAGCAATAACAACTCATGTCTTTGGTGGGGTGGGGAGGGGGAGGGGGAGGAAAGAAGAGCACAACTGTGGGCAGCTTTGGGAAAACACCGTATCTCAAACACATGTCAGTAATCCTGAGAACAGGTGGTGATTGCAGAAACGACGTCCGCTAAAGACTTTTCTACGCTGCGTACCTCACTAATGCCATGCATTTGGCTTGGATACGAAGATGGAAAATACTTTGTTCCTTGGTGTCACCAGACTGCTCCATTTCACAGCTTTGCAGTATTGAACACTGGCTGGAGAAGTTCATGAACAGCAGTTGGCATATTAAAAGATCTCCTGCCAACCTAGCGGTTCGAAAGCATGCAAATGCAAGTAACGGAGGAAGGGAGCTGGAAGAGACTTTGGAGGTCTTCTAGTTCCAAGCCCTCTGCTCAAGCAGGAGACCACATCCCATTTCAGACAAATGATGGTCCAATTCTTCTTAAAACCACCAGTGATGGAGCATCCACATCTTCTAAAGGCAAGCCATTCCATCGATTGAACAAGTCATTCCACAGATTAAAGTAGATAAATAGGTACCACTTTGGTGGGAAGCTAACAATTATTATTATTACTATTATTTTATTTAATTTCTATACCGCCCTTCTCCCAAAGGACTCTGTTGTGGCCCCATCCTCTGAGCCTATCCCATTGGAGGAAGGAAGCTCTGAGCATGAGGAAGAGGAGCCAGCCAGATCTCCCAGCCACCCCCCCCCCCTCTGGCACCATCTCAGGTGCCAGCTGAAAGAGAGCAAAGTAGTGGGGAAACAGGTGTCTCAGATGAGAGTGAGGGCGAGACGTCATTCCTGGACGCACGGCAAAGAAGGCGAGATAAGCGATTACAGCAGCTGAGAAGATGTATGAGGGAATAGACCTGAGTCACTGGACTTGAGTCACAGGACCAATGAGTCACTGGACCACACCCAGAGACTATATAAGACAGGGTGGTGGTAAATGATCTCTGTGACGAACAAATACTCAATCGGGTAGTCATTGGAGCTAAAAGCTGAAGCTGATCAGAGACTTTGCTGAATATTTGTTGTGATTTTCTTTCTGTGTACTATTAAAGCCCTTGGCAGACGGTGTGCATATCGCTGCCAAGTTAGAGATAAGAACTGTGGAGTGTGCCAAGTGCTTCTTTAACCCTCGACTGGCTGTGTTTTTGTGGGTATCTGTAGAGGGGGACAGATCAGACTCAGGGCGGTGAGTCATAAGAGCCTTTGTGGCACAGCAGACTAATGTGCAATTAAATAGCACCAGCTGCCTGCAATTACTGCAAGTTTGAATCTCACCAGGCTCAAGGTTGACTCAGCCTTCCATCCTTTTGAGGTAGGTAAAATGAGGACCCGGATTGTGGGGGCAATAAACTGACTTTGTATAAAAAAGAACACCGCTGGGGGGGGGGCAAAAGCCCTACTAAGCAGGCATATACAAAAGTATGAAGGCTATTGCTTAATGCATTGTAAGCTACCCTGAGTCTCTGGAGAAGGGCGGCATATAAATTGAACTAATAAATAAATAAATAAATAAATAAATAAATAAATAAATAAATAAATAAATAAATAAATAAATAAATCTTCCATGTGCCTCAGTGTACAGTCATGTGGTCACATTACCACATTACCAAGTCTCTTTGGACAATGCTGGCTGTTTTGGCTAAGAAACAGCAATGATCACTGCCCCCTAGAGTCAGACATGACTGGCAGGGGAAACCTTTACCTATTTTTATCTTTTTTAAGCTTAAAAAATAAATAATTATGAGGTATTCTGGGAGCTGTGTGAATGACTGCTCTCCTGTTTAAGGAAGGAAGCTATTAGACTAGGTCCGGATATCACAGGAAAACACAATATAGGTTTTTTGTTATATAAATCCAATTATTTGGCTTATTCACCAAGTTTTGATTTCTTTTTTTTTTTTAATCCTGCTTTGGTACGATCTATTGTACCATTGTATCTATTTTTATTTATTCAATTTTCCTCTCATTACAGTTATGCAACTGTCAGTGATACCTATTATATAATGCTCAATCTTATCCATTCCCAACCTCGCGAACAGGCAGAAGTGAGATTGCAACTCTCATAGTAATCAGACACGCTCACTCTCCACATGTTCCTTGTTCAGTAGGAAGCAGTTTGAGTGCAGTGAATTTCAACGTGTGCTGAATTATGGACATAAAAGAACCACATTTGGGGGTAGACGATAAGAATCTTATATTGGCGTTGTAAGATTTTGCAACCCTTACAGATCTAGCTTCCTGTCTGGGTCCAAATGTGGTAGGATAAAAAGAGATGGAGAATGGAGATCATTGTCTGGTTATTTTTTTTCCAATATATTCTACAGGTGAGCTTGTTGCATTTTTGATTTCATGTAGCCATTGTCCAGTTGATAATGGAAGAAATAAATAATGAAATAAATGGTCTATCCCAAAAGAAAAAGCAAAGAAAATTCTCCATCCATGATCAAGATGGTCCCAATTCTGTTGACCTTTCTAAGTCTTGGGACCCTGAGTGTATGCAAGGATCTCCTTCCTGGAATTTAACCTTACGAAGGGAAGCTCTTCAGAGGATCAAATGAACTCCAAAGGTGATATCCATAAATGCAAGAGGTATAGCTTGTGTCTAGCTCAATACCTAAGCCTGTCTTCATCCAACTGCCAGTTGAGATAATGTGATAAATGATTGCATTATCTGAGACAGCTTTTCATTTTCATCCAATCTGGCCCATCTGCCCTTTCAGCCTGGAACTGTTGATAGCATTTCTTCCTTCACCAACTTCATGTCTTCTACCCACTTGTCAAGCTGTCATTGTGAAGACAAAGAGGAGCCATTTTCAAGGTGGCTACAGTTTCTATTTTGACTTAAAAGTCTTGAGTACACACAGTATAGATATCCCTGAACTCAGCTCCCTGTTTCAAAGGGCTCACATGTCTAAATGGGTGATAATATTTCCAAACTGGACATCACTTCCTTGACTCGGTGTCTTTCTCAAGGCTTGCTGGAGTTGAATTCAATCTGAGGGTCATAGCTTCTTTTCTGAAAGTAATTTCAATTGCCTTTCTCCAGTTAGAACCTGCAAACCTTCTCAGAAAATAAATTAGGAGCATCTCATTTATTTTCTTCTGCAAGTGCTCTATTTGTGGTTTCAAACAGCAAGAGGTAATCAAACAGTTCACGGTCAAAAAAAATCAACATCACGTAGTCACTGGAAAATTACACTGAAATACTAATTCAGGAGTTCTGAACATTTTAATATCATCAACCATCAAGACGCAGGGGATGGAACAAGAAAATATAGTCATGTCAAGGAAAAAAAATGGAAATTTTAAAAAGTCAAAGAAGGTGTGGAATCAAGACACAAGGCTGGTTAGTATGGAACCTGTTCCAGGGTTGAACTGTTCACATGCAAGGATTTGTATATAGAAATTACAAGCCATGACCTGATATTAGAATTATAAACTATGTCTCAGTAGACCATCTATTCCAAGTTGTTTGGAAAGAGTGTTTCTGCCGAGGGCCATAGTGTCAGGGACACCAAAGAGGAGTTTCCATCAGGATCACTGTGTTGGTTGTGGGACACTCTATGTAGCTCTTCTTCTTGGTCTTTTCCCTCAGAAGATTACCTGTCTGAGCAGGCCATGAGAAATATAGATACCCACATGAAGATTAAGAGGAGAGGATCAAGATGTCCTGCTCTATTTAACTGCATCATTTTGAGGCAGATTTCCAGCCTAGCATATTTTCTAGGTTCTATCATAACTCAAGATTTAAAATGGACACCCAACATCAAAAACGTCATCAAAGAAGCTCAACAAAGAATGTTCTTTCTGTACCAACTCAGGAAGCTCAAACTGCCCGAGGAGCTGCTGATTCAGTTCTACAGAGGAATTATTGAGTTTGTCATCTGCACCTCTATAACTGTCTGGTTTGGCTCCACAACCCAACAAGACAGACACAGACTTCAACAGATAGTTAGAACTGCAGAAAAAACAATTGCTACCAATGCCTTCCATTGAGGATCTGTATACTGCACAAGTCAAAATAGGGCTGTGAAAGAATCTACAGACCCCTCACATCCTGGACACAAACTTTCAACTCCTACCCTCAAAACAACGCTATAGGGCACTGCACACCAGAACAATTAGACACAAGGACAGTTTTTTTCCCCAATGCCATCACTCTACTTAACAACTAATTCCAACAACACTGTCAAATAATTTACTAAGACTGTATTACTATTCTTCTTCTCTTCCTTACTAGTATCTATCTCTTCCCACTTACTACTATAACCATGTCACTTGTATCTTTTAATTTATATTGTTTTTATTTGTTTCCTAGTACGATTTGATAGCTTATTAGTAACCTTGACCAGTGGTGAAATCCAAATTTCTTTACTACCGATTCTGTGGGTGTGGCTTGGTGGGCATGGCTTGGTGGTGTGGCAGGGAAAGGATACTGCAAAATCCCCATTCCTTCCCCACTCTGAGGCCAGCCAGAGGTGGTATTTGCTGGTTCGCCAAACTACTCAAGATTTCCGCTACCAGTTCTCCAGAACCTGCTGGATTTCACCCCTGACCTTGACTATCACTAAGTGTTGTATCTTTTTATTCTTGATGAATGTATTTTATTCTCCTTATGTACACTGAGAGTATATACACCTAAGGCAAATTCCTTGTGTGTCTAATCACACTTGGCCTTCTATTCTATTCTATTCTATTCTATTCTATTCTATTCTATTCTGTTCCTGTTCCTGTTCCTGTTCCTGTTCCTGTTCCTGTTCCTGTTCCTGTTCCTGTTCCTGTTCCTGTTTCTGTTTCTGTTTCTATTTCTATTCTTCTATTCTATTTACTGGTGACATTTCAATTAAAAAATAATTTGATCAGATTGGATCAAGGAAATGACCAAACCATCTTTAATTTTTTAAAAAGCCCAGAAAGTTTACAGTAGAATCAGGTTCACTGCAGAATAAATGTTTGCATTGCAATATTTCCTGATAGGGCTATGTAAACATACAACACCTCTTCCATTTTGCTTTTTTTAAGAGAGAGAGAGAGAGAGAGAGAGAGAGAGAGAGAGAGAGAGAGAATGATCAATCCTAACGAGACTTGATTCCTGCTAATGAGGATTCCACAGGGGAGTGGATCTCAAGCCAAACTTCCAAATTTGCTCCAGCTAGATTTCAGATGGATTCTTTTTTTTTTTTTTTTTTTTTTTTTGGAACCCCAGAAACATGTTCCTTGGTCTCCTTCTGACCATGAAGTGCAAAAAACATTGGAGAAACCACACTAGGGCTTTTTCAACATTTTCTTCTCCTTTAGAAAGTAAAAGAAAGCACTTTCATTTTCAGTGGAACTTTTTCACACCTCACTGATCCTGACATCCCATGGGACTTGGCTAATGAATCCCACACATACCATATTATTCTTGGATGAGTTGAAAAACATCCCCCATGAGAAAGCAGAAACTGGAATAATGCTCACTCACTGGAAACGAAGAAACACAGGGATGGCTTCTGCGATCAAACTCTTCTCCAGCTTCCTAGCTAATATATGCACCCACTAGCTCTCCGCGCTCCATCCTTAACGTAAGAAAGAAAAGGTGAAGAGAAATATGAATGTTAAAAGAGAGGCCCCTTTTCACATCACATCTGGAATCTCCATACCTCAAGTTCTGGCGTATCAAATATATATATATATATATATATATATATATATATATATATATATATATATATATACACATACATACATACACACACACACACACACACACACACATATATATGTGTGTGTATATATATATATATATATGTGTGTGTGTGTATATGTATATATGTATATGTATATATATATATATATATATATATATATATATATATATATATATATATATATATATGTCTTTGGTTATTCGTGTCTTCTCCCGTGTAAAATTGGAAGTGTCTTGGCAACGTTTCGATGAAGTCTCATTCGTCATCTTCAGGCTGTTGTTCTCGGCTTCGTGCTTCCAGGAGCAAATTGCTCCTGGAAGCCTGAAGATGACGAATGAGACTTCATCAAAATGTCGCCAAAGACACTTCCAATTTTACGCGGGAGAAGACACGAATAACCAAAGACCTACATACAAACACCCGCAAAAAACTCAGAAAATATATATATATATATATTATTCGTGTCTTCTCCCGCGTAAAATCCCGCGTAAAATATATATATATGGGGCTCTTACAAACGTTACCAATTATTTGTAATCACATTAGAGAAACTGTTTAATTCTAAAGAAGGCTGTTTGCTGGACTCATTTCTTTTGACTGCATTACAATGAGAAGATCAAACCGAATCAGCCTCAATAGGGCAATTATAACCAAGGCCGAGAGAAATCGTTGGCTGGGCGTGCAAGAAAAGAGGCAGTTACATTCTCTTCTGACAACGAAAATCTTTGCAAATTTAATTAATTGATGACTGAATTAGAAAGCCAGATAGCCAAGCATTGAGCAGGCAAAAAATAAAACCAGAAGCTGGTTGATGAAAGAACTGAGGCATATCTGGAGTATCTTGAAATATATCAGACTCATTAAAAGTTGTTCATATGGGACAAATAGAATAGAATAGAATAGAATAGAATAGAATAGAATAGAATAGAATAGAATAGAATAGAATAGAATAGAATAGAATAGAATAGAATAGAATAGAATTGGAAGGGACCTAGTCCAACCCCTTGCTTAGGCTGAAAACCCTACACCACTTCAGACAAATGGTTATCCAACATCTTCTTTAAAACTTCCAGTGTTGGAACATTTACAACTTCTGGGAGCAAATTGTTCCACTGGTTAATTGCTTTAACTGTCAGAAAATTTCTCCTTAGTTCTAAGTTGCTTCTCTCCTTGATTAATTTCCACCCATTGCTTCTTGTCCTGCCTTCAGGTGCTTTGGAGAATAGCTTGACTCCCTCTTCTTTGTGGCAGCCCCTGAGATATTGGAAGACTGCTATCATGTCTCCCCTAGTCCTTCTTTTCATTAAACTAGACATACCCAGTTCCTGCAACCATTCTTCCTATGTTTTAGCCTCCAGTCCCCTAATCTGTTGACTTGTGAATATCAACAGGTTCATGAAGAGGTGATGATCACCAGCTGCTTCCTAAATCCTTGCCTTTCTTGGCTAATTAAATCAGTCAAGTTGGGATTGGCTTCATGGTTAAGAGAGGTAACTAATAACTCTTTCAGCACAGGGTGTTATTGCTTAATAGAATACAATTACAAGACCATTATTGGAAAACTGTCCCTTGATCCTGAAGAACTTGGTAATTAGAGGTCAGCTTCAAGTATTCCACACTTAGGTGAAGTGATTGACAAAGTGAATATCTGGATCTGATTTTTATGGATCTATTTCAGTTGGGCTTTCATCTAAAATATGGTACATAAACTGCAAGGCGATCAAACTGGTCAGTCCTAGAGGAGATCAACCCTGACTGCTCTTTAGAAGGGCAGATCATGAAGATGAAACTAAAATACTTTGGCCACCTATTGAGAAGGAAGGACTCACTGGAGAAGAAGAAGAAGAAGCCTAATGCTGGGAACAATTGAGGGCAAAAGAAGAAAGAGATGACGGAGAACAAGGTGGCTGGATGAAGTCACTGAAGTAGTCGGCGTGAGCTTCAATGGACTCTGGGGCATGGTAGAGGACAGGAAGGCCTGGAGGAACATTGTCCATGAGGATGCGATGGGTCAGACATGACTTTGCAACTAACAACAACAACTTAAACTGCATTGGTCACCTACCAAGGTTTATCCTAGGATCATAGGTTACATATGCCAGGTTCTAAATCAGTGGTTCCCAACCTTTTTTTCGCCATGCCCCACCTAAGCATTTCTAAAATCCTGCTTGCCCCTCCCCCCCATGACATATAATTCTTCAAGTCTTGTCTATGAATATATTCAAAAGTGTTGCTAAGGTCTAAAGTCTAGAGTCTAGACACCACACATTTTCGAATTGCCCCCATTAAAAATCAAATTGCCCCCCTGTGGGGCCTGAGCCCCACGTTGGGAACCACTGATCTAGATGGAGAAATGTGACCCTGATTGTTCTGTCAAAATTCTCATTAGCTTTCAGTACAGGTAGTCCTCAACCTACGACCACAATTGAGCCCAACATTGATGTTGCTAAGTGAGAAATTTGTTCAGTGAGTTTTGCCCCATCTTATGATTTTTCTTGCCACGTTTGTTCAGTGAATCACTGCAGTTGTTAAATTGGCAATGTGGCTGCTAAGTGAATGTGGCTTCCCTGTTGACTTTGCTTATCCGAAGGTCTCAGAAGTTAATTTACAGGAATCCAGGACACTGCAACTGTCACAAATAAGAGTCAGTTGTCAAACGTCAGAATGTAAATCACACTGACCATGGAGATGCTACAACGGTCATAAGTGTGAAAAATGGTCATAAGTCACTTTTCCCCCCAGTGCAATTATAACTTTGAACAGTCACTAAATGAACTGTTTTAAGCAGGGGTGAAATCCAGCAGGTTCTAACAGGTTCTGGCGAACTGGTAACGGAAATTTTGAGTAGTTCAGAGAACCGGCAAATACCACCTCTGGCTGGCCTCAGAGTGGGGTGGGAATGGAGATTTTGCAATATCCTTCCCCCTGGAGTGGGGTGGGAATGGAGATTTTGCAATATCCTTCCCCTGCCACATCCACCAAGCCATACCCACAGAACCGGTAGGGAAAAATTTTGAACTTCACCCCTGATTGTAAGTCAAGGACCATCAACATGGTATCTTTTTAAGCCATCTGGCTGAACCGGGCACTGGAAACCTGCTTTTGCAGTGATTCCAGCCCTTTCATCCAACCCTTTCATGCTGGATTTTGAGTAATACTATTCATTCCTCAAAGTATTCTCCAGGGTTCTATTTCTCTTTTGATGTTTTAACCAATACAAGAGGTCCTGGAGTTTTCGGGTGGGAGGCCAACTCTGCTGCTCCTCGCCTTCTGAATCAAATGAAAGAAGTGATATCCTTGAATGCTGTCTAATCTGAAAAAAACAGACCGGATGAAGGATAAGAAGCTAAAATTAAACGCAGACAAGACTGAGATGCTGTTAGTAAGAAAAAGAGGTACCCCAGATCTGTGATGTGAAGATTGTTCTAGGTTAGCATTCTCTCCCAAAAGAAGACACATTCACAGCTTGCAAATACTCCTTGACTTGCCCGTCATATTTTTAGGGGCTTAATTATTAGTTTAAAAGCTAATTTTAATGTAAGTTTTTATTTCAATGGTATTAATTTCCCTTTGATGTATCATTTGCACTGTTAGTGTTGCAAGACACCTGGAGTATTAGAACAAACATAAAAGAGAGGTATAGGTGCAGAATTAATTAAATGCTGATCAGAAAAAAGGTATGGAGCAGACACTATTGAAAAGTGCTGTGGCTTGAAATAATAGAGGTTGCAGCAGGGGCCTCTCAAATGAAATAGAAGCATTCTTCCGTTGAGCCTCAAATACTTTGGTCTATCTTAAATTATTTGCTTTTTGAAGAAGCATCTCCAAACACTTCATAAAGGTATAAGGTAAAGGTTCCCCTTGCACATATGTGGTAGTCTTTCCCAACTCTAGGGGGCAGTGCTCTTCTCAGTTTCAAAGCCAAAGAGCCAGAGTTGTCTGAGGACATCTCCGTGGTCATGTGGCCGGCATGACTCAACGCCAAAGGCACACGGAACACTGTTACCTTCTCAGCAAAGGTGGTCTCTATTTTTCTACTTGCATTTTTTACGTGCTTTCAAACTGCTAGGTTGGCAGAAGCTGGGACAAGTCACGGGAGCTCACCCCATTATGCTGAACCTTTCGATCGACAAGCTCAGCATCTTAGCCACTGAGCCACCGCTTCCCTAAACTCTTCATACAGTGTCTCTAACATCGAGAGATCCTTGGTGCACTGGTGATGTTACCTAGTTTGGGAAATGAAAAATGTGCCAGAAAACAGTCAAGTTCAGAGAGCACCAAGGATCCCCCATTTCAACCCTGAGCTATAAAGATTGTCCTTTGTCTGACTCTAATGTTATTAGGATTACCATTGCAAATGTTATCAGCAGCAATTGGGCTGGAATCCAAGTCAGGATTTTTTGCAACCTTCACAGTGTTTCTGATCTAGTATGCTTTCGGGCGTTCTGTGTGATGTGATCAGAGTCTCGTAATGTACACAATGTGGCTGGTTTGGTTTTGTGAAAAGCACATTGCGTAATGTACTCACAGTAGATGAAATGCAGAAATTACACCTCAGTCCTGTGGTTTATCGAACAAGCTATATTCAGACTTCCGGTGGCGCCTTCCTCGTCGTCGGCGGGCTCTTTCATGCCCGCCGGCGTCTCGCTGCGTATAGAGCCGCCTCACAGCTGGCAGGCGGCTCGAACAACCTGCTCCTCAGCGGGAGGAGCAGGCAGAGCTTCTGGGGGTGAGGCTGGGCCCCCTGAGTCGCCCCAGGATCGTCTCGTTTGTCCTGGGGAGGGCTCAGAAGGATGGCCCCCTCTATACCTCCAGAGAGGCTCCGCGACGAGACTGTCCTCCGCTAGTTAGTTAACTAGCGGAGCCAGACGCTGGAAGCAACACCACAGCGTCTATGGAGCAAGCCGAAAAAGAAAGAAGCAAAGATGAAGCAAGTATGGATTTTTTTTTTTTTTACTAATTTTTTATTGAAGAGGAATGAGAGGAGGGGGGAAGGAGAGGAAGAGAAGTGAAAGTTTCTAAAAAAGTTTTTCTAAGATGGCGACTGATCTTAATTGGAAAAAATGCCAGAGCGATTGAAAATGGAGGCTTTGAAATGAATACTTTGCTATGGGAGAGTCACTTAAAGTAAGAAGAAAAAAAATTTTTTTTTTCCTTTTTTCTGGATATTTTTCTTTAAAACAAGGATTAAAGTAAAGTATGGCAAAGTGAAGTAAAGCATAGTAAAGCCATTCAAAGTAAAATAAAGATGACTAAAGGAAGGGGGGGCTCCCCCTTGAGCCAGCTGAAGAGCAAAGCTGAGATGGTGCAATTGTCTGGATTGGCAGAAGGGGACTTAAAAGAACTTATAACAACTTCTTTATCGAGTGTAGTTGACAAAATTAAAAACTCACAGAAGAATCTTGTGGATTTGACTGCTGGAAAGCATGACCAATTAAGTCAAACTATTGTTAAAGTAATTTCAGATCTTTCAAATGTGGTGATTGAAATGGAGGAGAAAGTAACTGAAATTAGCAGTAAATTTGGCTCCCAGATTCAAGAAATACAAGAAAGGTTTGTGAAAGCTGAGATTTGTAATCAGACTATACAGAATGATATTATCATGCTTCAAATTAAAACTATGGCCTCAGCAATCAGAGTAAGAGGTATTAAAGAAAACCAGAGAGATTTAAAAGCAACCATTGCAAAGGTTTTTGCTGAACTACTAGAGCTTGAGGATGAGATAATTCTTGGTTGTATAGAGAAAGTTTACAGAGTCAACTCACGAGTAGCTAAACAAAGGAATTTATCCAGAGATGTTGTTGTTTACTTTACTGATAAAAGGTTGAGAGATGACATCTTACAAAGGTCCTATTCTGCCAGAGCGCAAGTAGAAGGTGAACAAATTAATATCTTTAAAGAGTTACCACCGAAGGTTCTAAAGAAAAGGAAAGAATTTGCTTTCTTAACTAAAGAATTGAAGGAAAGTAATATCCCATTTAGATGGGATTTACCAGTTGGCATAATTTTTAGATATTATGGCGTGAGATATTGTCTGAATACTATTGAGAAAGCGGAACATTTTTATAAAAATATTTTTAAGGGAGCTTCGGAAGACCTCAAGAAGAAGAAACAAGAAAGAGAGTTTGTAAAAGGTAAACAGAAGGATGAGACTCAAAGAATGAATCAAAGAATGTTAAAAGCATAAGGAGTGCAATCTGGTTTCTCTGAGGATCTTATTATGGACCACACCAGTGAACCTAGACTAGGAGCACCGGACCTTGTACTGCTGGAGCAAGATTTAAAAAATACTATAATTCAAGATGATCAGCAGCAGAGGTCCAACGCTCCGCAAGAAAAGGATGGTGATATCGAGCAGCAGGAACCAGATTTTAACGAGGAAATTCGAGAGGTAACTAACGAGTGTCGTAGAGTCCTTCATCAGATGCAGCTGTTATCAGAAAGCTTGGATAATTGTGAAAATTGGTTATAAACTTTCTAAAGTTTATATGGATTTGGATTTAAGGATTATAAACTCTTCATCCTGATTTGGAGTTTCTTTTTCTTATTTTTGAATTGGATTTAACATCTTGAGCAAGCTTAACAGAGGGCTGCAATGGTAGCAGCGTTCTGTGATTATCCTACCATAGTTTTTTTTTTGGAACTTATCATCCAGGAGGAAAGAATGGAAAGGAGAATATCTAACAACCAGAAGGAGTGGAAGGGTGGCAGGTTTTGAAACAACTTTATGAGAACATTTGGGCATGCAGTTGCTAGGATTTTCTTCTTTTTTTGATTCTTTCTGTCATTAAGGTTTGGCGGAGCTGCATTGGGTTTCTTTTTGTCGTAATAGAATACGCTAGTTTGAATGTTTCTACCTAGAGGAATGAATATCTTCGTGGTTGGATGCTATCTATATAGTAGTAGCGTTTTGTGATTACCCTATCATAGTTTTTTTTTGGAATTTATCATCCAAGAGCAAAGAATGGAAATGAAAATGTCTTACAACCAAGAGTGAATGACAAAGGGTGGCAGGATTTGAAACAGTTTTTATAAGAACATCTGGGAATGCAGTCTATAGGATTTTTTTTCTTTTTTCTTGATTTTTTTGTTTCTAAGGAGCTGCATTGGGTTTTTTCTCGTTGAAATAGAACACGTTTGTTTGAATGATTCTACCTAGAGGAGTGATTATCTTCTTGGTTGGATGTTATCTATATAAAGTCACACGGGGGGTTCATGTGGAATGTTTTGTTTTACTGATGGGGGCAGATAGAAGATGAAGAGTATTGGAATTGGATACAGGTGAAGAAAGAAGACCTAACTTCAATCAGGAAGAAGAGAAGATTGTAATTCGAGTTATGGAAAATTATAACAATATATGCATAATTATATTATATTATAATATACTTTATTTTTTTTTTCTTTGAAGGGGGGATTTCTGGGCTTTTGAATTAGGGGGAGTAGTTCGGATTAAAATATGTGGCATTATTTAATATGAACAAGTAAGTTATATAATTTTGGAGTGATTGAGTATGGTATATAATTAGTAATGTTAGTAATGTTTCTTTCATTTTTATTTTTCTCTGTTTTTAAATTGTGTTAAATATTATAATGGTTATTTTTTCTGGTGTTTTTTTTATTACAATACTGTTAAGCTTAGACAAATATTTATGTTTATGGGTCTTTCTTTGTACTACTTTATTTTATTTTATTTTATTTTTTTATTTTTTTTATTTTTTTTTTTTTAATTTTTCTTTCTTTCCTCTTCCTCTTAACTTAGAACTGAATATATAATAGTATTTGTTTTCTTTGTTGTTATAAATTCTTGTTGTTTTTCTTTCTTAAGAATGTGTAGCGGAAGTCAGGGGTGGGTGGGAGAGGGAGGGGGTGGGGTTGGGGGGAGGTTGGGGGGCATGAGAGGGTGGGGGAGGGGGGAGGGGTGAAAAAAGGGGGAAAAATTTTTTATTGTAAAACTTTTTCAATAAAAAAAAAAAAAAAAAAAGAACAAGCTATATTCAAGCCTCACGTGGAAATTCGGTCTGTAGGTAAATGCAGTGGTGGGATCCTCCCAGTTTGACAACCGGTTCAGTGATCGTGTGCTGCGCATGTGTGCGCAGTTTAATGAAAAATCACCTTCCGCGTTAGTGCTAGGTGTCAGGATTCCAGAAAGTCCCCCAGCTCCAAGTAAAAACTATGAAGCAAGCATTTTCAAAGTTCTATTTACTAGGATAGGTAGACTGGCACATGTGGGAAAACCCGAATCTGAGAGGTTCAGGTTTTCTCTCAGTAAATAAAACCCCCCAAAACATTCCCTCAGTCCTCAGTCGATCACATGCTTCTTCCCATCTCGAGACCTCACTCGGACCACTCCTTCTCCAGATGCAGGATTGGCCTGACTTTGACCGACAGGAAGAATACTATTATGTCTAAAAACAACCCCTCTACTAAATCCCCCCTTCCTACTTTCCCACACATGAGAAAGTGGCAGCATAGAAGCTTCTGGCCCAATATGGCTTCCAAAGCTGACACTATGGAATTAAAACAGCTGAGGGGAGGCCATCCGCTCTGCCGCACTAATCAGCTGCGAAAATAAAGGTAAGTAAAGCGCAGGGGCCCAGCTGATCATCGGAGCTACCAGTTCACCCGAACCAGTCTGAACTGGTAAAATCCCACCCCTGGGTAAATGTGATAATCAAATAATGGAAATAATAATGGTCTCCAAAATTACTCAACCTTCTGGAAAACAAATGCAAATTGACATCTATCGATGGGTGAATGGGTATTCTTGAACAAGAAAAAAATAAGGGCCTCAGATTTTTTTCTGAAAAAAAATAATATATACTTCAGAATTTTCTATCTGGCTCCAATTAGAGCAATAAAAGCTCCGGTTGAGTGTCCTCAGAGACAAATAGACCAGTAGAGAGCAAAAGATCAGAAAGAAGTTCATCAAAACAGAATTTCTTCAGACAATTTATAGGTTTTTTTTTTTTAATGAAATACAGATACATTCATTAGGAAAAGAAAGAGCCAAGAAGGGGGAAAAAATGGAGGAAATGAAAGCAATTATGTCACTGCCACTTTCAATGACCAAGACCTCATCACCAAGAAAAGTGACTGAGGATTTTTTATTCCATCCTGAGCAATTCTGGAAAATTATGCCCCAATTCCTCTAATCCACAAATAGGGATATTGAGAGACCTGTCATATTTCTGGAGAATCCTACTCTTTTCTGTTGTTGTTGTTGAGAATCCCTTCTCTTATTCCCCCACTCTCTCCCAAAGCTCCTGAAAAGATTCTTCATCCTACCTTTTCTTTCCAGGCTAATTTACTATCCCTGCCTTATTTCACAAACTGCTACACCACCAGAAATAACTAAGGACCTTAGAAAACCAATCAGGAACCAATATGGGAACTCCAGAATGAATCGAAGCAGACAACAAGAAGGGAAAGGCTGCTACAAAAGTCCATCTGAGCCAAAATCCTACCAAAGGACACCAAGTAAGTGCATAGGCCAGAAATACTGCAAATAGGCGTGTTAGAATAGGTTATTCACCTAGCAATCCGCTTCTTTAAAAATGAGTTAGGGGTCATAGAGCCCCGCCTGAAATTCATCAGGAAACCCTCAGAGGTTTGCTTTCTAATATCTTCTCGTGAGCAGTCCCTTAATCATGAGAAATTTGACTTCCTTCATTCGGCCATCAGTTAAGCTCCTATCATGTGCTGCTCTCATGCTCTGCAATTGAACTTTGATTTCTTCTTTCGGTATTTCTTTCTGTATTCTTTCTGATTTCCTTGTGTTTCAAGGGAGCGTTGCAGAGAATAGCTTCTCCAATGCCTTTTGTGGCTGGTAGTTTTTCTACCTTTTCTATCTATCATTCTCCAGAGAATGATCATCATGGATGGGTGGGTTATTGTACTCACATCCCTCTGGATTTAAAATAAGTGGGCTAGGCTGTGATCCTTTGGTCAACATTGGGAAACTTCACTTTCCCAAAAACTCTGATATACGTGCAACTCTGCAGTATACAGACCTCAATCTCTTTTTTTTTCTTTTCTTTTCTTTTCTTTTCTTTTCTTTTCTTTTCTTTTCTTTTCTTATTATTATTAATGGTCTAGTTGTGGAGCAAATCGACAAAGAATTAGGTTGTGCTTTAGTTAAAGGGAAGGCATTCTTAGATGCTTTTTAAAGAACTTTTTCATGCTTTAAGTGCCTCTCTCTGGAATGATGTCTGTAGTCATTCTAGTGGGAATGTTTGATCTGCATTTAGACTGCATTGGCAAGATACAGGATGCAGCGGACCATGTAAGTATCAATTTTCCATAGTGGGCACAATGTGTGTAATTATAGAGTATTCTGGGGTTTACAGCCATGAAGAATCTTTGCAACTAGCATTAAATGCTTGTGGAACTGTTTTGAAATGTTTCCAGCAATGTGGTGTTTTTTTGTTTTTTTTTTTTTTGAGGAAGGGGTGACCTCTCCCCCCCCCTTCTCTCTCATAAATGATCCCTCTTTTTTTAGATGTACAATGTCTCGTGAGTAATGCTAGAATACAGGGGATGTCCTCTGGGGTGTCCTTGCTATTTCACTAGAATGACAAAAGCAGAGTTACAGCATCATACTACAAGCTCTGGCCATTTTGTATGTGTGTGTCACATCATTTTGCCCCCGTGTAGTCCAGATTTCCCAGGAGGAAAGGAGTGCATTCCAGAGGAGCAAAAGACAGTGAAGTTAAATAGTTTGGGCAGGAGAAACAGAGAAACCGGTAGTTAAATTGCTTGCTATCCCGACCCCCCCTCCTTCCAGGAGTCCCCACGCACCCTATTTTGGCCCCCAGGTAAGTTCAGGGAGGCCTACTAGGCCCAAAAGGGGGTGCAGGGAGGTGCGGCGTGCCCTCCGTGGCCCATTTTTGCTCCCAGGAGACTTTAGGGAAGCCTCCTAGGCCCAAAAAGGGGTGGGGGGTGAGGCGCAGCCCCCCTGTGGCCTGTTTTTCACTCCCAGGAGACTGCAGGGAGGCCTACTAGGCCCAAAATGGGGTGCAAGGGGTACGGTGTGTCTCCCCCCCCCCCGTGGCCTGTTTTTGCTCTCAGGGGAGTGCAGGAGGCTGAGTGCTGCCTGTCCACGCCCACCATGGCCACGCCCACCCAGCCAGTCATTAGGGCAGAGAACCGGTTGTTAAATTATTTGAATCCCACCACTGGATAAGTTGCTCCACCCTGATAGTTCTCAGAGTATAGTGCCTGCAGTCTGCTTTATTTTGGCAAGATTCTGTCTAGAGGTGAGGAACAATAAAGGAAACTGCTTGGAAGAACTTTGACATGTCTTTCTTAATTTTTGGAGCCTGGTATCCCCACACCTCATCCTGTTATCCAGATAAGCAAGTATTTTCATATTACACCTAGCTGGTTTTTCAAGAAGGAAATAAGATTATGTACTCTATAAATACTGAAAGTATCAACAAAAGAGAGAGAATAAGTCTTGATTCCATAGTTCTGGATCAGGGATCAGCAACCTTAAATACTCAAAGAGTCACAAAGGTTCTAACCGGAAGCCCCCGTTCAATTCTGGAGCCAACCGGAAGTCCAGTTCCCACATCATAGTTTCCTTCTAGCACTACGTCCTTTTTCCTCTGCTGACCAGAAGTCTGGTTCCCCCACCACAGAGTCTCCTCCTAACACGGCATCCTTTTTCCTCTACCTGTCCTAACAGAAAGCCCTATCAATTGTGGAGCCGACCAGCAACAGGGAGCCGCAGCAAAGGGATGAAAGAGCCACATGCGGCTCCAGAGCTGCGGGTTGCTGACTCCTGTTCTGGATTCTTAAGAGTGGGAGGAGAGCAGGAAACAGAAGAGCTTATGCAATGGAGGTAAGGGAAGAAGAATCTCTGACCTCCCGACCTTCCGGCGGGCTTTAAAAACCCATCTTTTTCAGCTCGCCGGCTTAGCCTGATTCCTATAGTATTTTATCATTTTAGAGTTTTATTTTAATATGAAGTTAGTTTTAATTCTATGGCCATTTGTATTGTTATTTTATGAAATTTTAACTTTTGTATGTTTGTTTTTTAATTGGCTGTGCACCGCCCTGAGTCCGTAAGGAGAAGGGCGGTATATAAATCCAAATAAAGTAAAGTAAAGTAAAGAAGCAACATTCCATTTTAGTGCCTAAGTATCTATTATTTAACATTCTACATTCAGCCTGTATTCTGTGAAAATAGAAAGGCTGAAGGTGGAAGTAACATTTGCAACAACTGTCTCAGTGGATTATTCATGGGTGGTTCAGTTTGGTTTTTCTATTTTCCTTCCAAGAGAACATCCATGCAAATGAACTTTGAAACACTTAGTAGTTTTACCCATGCTGTATTCAGGCAGTGATCCATACCATGAAGCACTATTCATGTTCCAATATCTGTAAATGTCTTTTATTCATCTTACTTGGTGCTTACTTGGACTTGTGAATATGGATTTATAAATTTGCTCTAAAGATTGGAAACTAGGCCAGAAGAGCTAACCAAATGTTATGCATAAAAATTAGCTTTCCTCATATTTTTTTTTTTAAACCATCCCAAGTTCCATGCATCACATCACACTCGTGTTGGAAGCACTGAAGTGCTTCTGGGATGAAAAAGGATTAGCCGGTGATATCACCGTTGCCCAGGGATACCCAGTTTGGGGTTCCTTTCATGTCCCTGGCAGGAGCTAGAGCAAAGGATGGGAGCTCACCCCACCTCATGGCAGCACTCAGTCTTGAACACAAGCTTGCTAACCTCCAACCCAACATCCTTTTTTAAAAAAAAACAATATATATACTATTTTTACAGCCTTCTGCATTGGCATGTATATTCTGCTTTTATATTCAACTCTTCTACTTTATCTTTCTATCTTTTATAACAACTTTGATAACTCTGACCACCACACTATATACATATACTTACATTATACTTATTTACATAGTCAGTAATTTAACATTAACAATAGTTAGTAGCCTTTGGTTTTTATTTAATCAATATTGAATTAAGTTTTCTATTTCTTATTTTGGTTTCTGTTTTCTAGCCACTTGTACATTTTATTCCACATTTTATAATAATCCAAATCTTCTCTTTCTTTTATTTCCATAGTCATTTTATCCATTTCTGTGCATTCAATAATTTTTCTAACCACTATTTCCTCTGCTGGTAGGTTAATCTGTTTCCACCATTGTGCAAAGGTAATCCTAGCTGCTGTTAATATCTGCAGTATTATATATTGCAAATCTTTCTCTATTTTTGGGTCTATTATTCCTAATAGGAACAGCCCCAGTTTAAATTCTATCTTTTGTAATGTAATTTCTTCCAACTATCTCTTAATTTTACACCAGATTTTTTTTACCTTGAGGCACATCCACCACATATGATAATATGTTCCAACCTAACACCCTAACCACGTAAACCACCATGCTGCTTACCAAATTCCATGAATATTAATATATATAAATGATTGTAATGCTTCCAAAACTTCCCCCAGATTTTGGCAATTACAGAAGTCCCCTCCATGCCTTCCTTGGGTTTGTGATGGACAGTGGGGAACAAAACTCATGGGTTCAATACACATCAGTAGTTTTGAAGTGGCAAATGAGTGTCCCATTTGGTAGAATAAAGTAATATATGGCAGAAGAGAATTGCTCCTATGGTAAGGTGTTAATACTAAACAGATTACTGTTAGTAGATGCTGCTACCTATGTCTCACTCAGGGAGAGCTGCTGTTTCAGCTTCTGAAATTTAATAAAGGCCATGTGATCTTCAGTAGCTCTTAGAGATCCACTGAGCTGTACTGCATGAGCAAGTAGGAAAGTCTATGAGATATGAGACCTGCTAATGAAAGCCATGTTCTCTGGAATGGATGGTGCAAGAATAGTAGCCAATAATTCATGAGAGATAGCCATCAATCATTCAAGATTATCAGGAAAGACACAGATAAACAAGGAAGATTATGAGGGCTGAAGAGTAGGGTCTGCCTCTCATCGTACAGACTTGGCTCTGTCGAAAAAATGAAGTTATCTTCAAGGTTCCTTAACAAAATCCTCTCGGCTAACATCCTTCACAAAAAAGAATTTAATGATGAATTACAGAAATCAAATGAATCTATGGTCCATGGTGTTGTCTGTTTTGTCTAACTTTGGGATCTTTCGTATGCCACTAATAAAGTCACAAGGGGAGGGAGGGGTAAGGAGGGAGGGAAGGGGAAGGAGAGGGAGAGGGAGATTTGAAAAAGCAAGATGCCTGAGAAGAAACTCTCAAAGCATCCATTTAATAACCCAGCAGTAAAGCAGTACAATGAGGTGTGAAATAATGGGCTCTGATTGAATCTTCTCTGGGTCTCCATCTAGACCCATGTTGGCGAACCTATGGCACACGTGCCACAGGTGGCACACGGAGCCATATTGGTGTGCACGCGAGCTTAGCTGCGGCACACGTGTGTGCCAGCCAGCTGATTTTTGGGCCTTCTGGGCCATACAGAAGTAGGGAAACAGGGTGTTTTCTGCCTCTGGAGGGCATCCATGGGGGTTGGGGAAGGCTGTTTTTGCCCTCCCCAGGTTCCTAGAGAGGCTCTGGAACCTGGGGAGAACAAAAAAACAGGCCTTCCGGGCCCACCATGCCATGGCGTGGTGGGCCCGGAAGGTGCATGCATGGGGGCAGGGCACATAGAATTATGGGTGTGGGCATGCATGTGTGCAGCCCACCCCCGTTCCCCCCACTTTTGGCACACAATGGCAAAAAGATTAGCCATCACTGATCTAGACTGTTCTTGCTACAAAAACCCACTCCAGGTTTCTTTCAGGATCTGCCCAGGGTACAACTGAGCGGACATAGGCAGAAGCATTTCCATGTTGGCAAAGTGTCATATGCTTAAAGTGATTTAATCCACAAGACAGACACGTAAAAGATTCCTGTTTTAATTAAAGCTCAATTGAATGTTTTCTTATCTGTAGGTCAGTGTGCTTTCTTGATTCCCAATTCTAAGTCAAGAGTGGGCCATAGTTCACTTCTAACAGTGACCATGAGCTACTCCATTGTATAGTTTCTGGTACAACATACAGTATAAAATACATCGATCGGATCAATGTTTATCAACTAACTGCAGTCTGAAATTTCTTGGCAAATAGCACTCTCCATGGTGCTGATTGTCATCTGCTTGAGCTGTAGTAGATGACTATCCTCACAGGTTGCAAGTTGGAAGATGAACTTAAGATACTTCTAGAGCCCACACAAAAAGCAGGTATTTGGATATACATATTAGCAATAGCAACAGCATTTAGAATTACATACCGCTTCACAGTGCTTTACAGCACCCTCTAAGCAGTTTACAGAGTCAGCCCATCAATCTGGGCCCCATTTTAGAAACCTCGGAAGGATGGAAGGTTGAGTCAACTGGAGCCAATGGGAATCAAACTGCTGACAGTCAGCAGTCAGCAGAATTACTCTGCAGTGCTGCATTCTAACCACTGTATCACCAAACATACTTATAGGGTTTTTGGGAAATATGATCAACAAAATGTGAGTATTCTCTTAACGTATAATTTTGGGAGGAATGTAAAAAGACAAGAAGAGAGACCAATTAAATCTGATGCTGAAAAGCTAGACTTTGAAATATTGAAATATTGTAATGCTTGCTGTACCCTTTCCCTCCCCTTAATTTTTGAATGCAAAGACCCTCAGTCAGTTTCCTGGCATTAGCCCACAAGAACCCCATTGCTGCAAAATGTTGGTATAGTGTTTGGTCTAGTGCAGTGTTTCTCAACCTTGGAAGCTTGAAGATGGGTGGACTGCAACTCCCAGAATCCTCCAGGTTGAGAAACACTGGTCTAGTGGTTAGGGCACCAGACTAGAAAGAAAAGCTGACTAGGTGACTTTGGACCAATTGCTCTTTCTCAACCCAATTTACAGGGTTGTTGTTGGTGGTGGGGAATATAGAAGGAGAATGAAGTATTAGATATGTTAGCTACTTGAGTCTTTTATCAAAATAATAAAGGCAGTAGATGATAGATAGATAGATGATAGATAGATAGATAGATAGATAGATAGATAGATAGATAGATAGATAGATAGATAGGATAGATGATAGGTAGATAGATAGATGATAAATAGGTAGGTAGACAGATAGATAGACAGAGAGAGGGGGGAGGGAGGGAGGGAGAGGAAGGAAGAAAGGAAGGAAGGAAGGAAGGAGGAAAGAAAGAAAGAAAGAAAGAAAGAAAGAAAGAAAGAAAGAAAGAAAGAAAGAAAGAAAGAAAGAAAGAAAGAAAGAAAGATACAGCTTCTGTTCTTAAATACATACCTTAACTGGCAGTCATGGTTAGATGAAGTTTTGGCATTTCCTGCATTAAATCTCTAAGTGCAATATGGCACTAGAACAGTTTTTAATGCTCTTTCTCATTCCTTTGGTGTTATATTATTTCTACTGAAAACCAATATTTTTTTGCTTAGATTGCCCTGCCTCTAAATCTCATTTGCTGGCAAGTAATCAAAATTCATTTGCAGGACGAGGCTGTGCCTTGGACACTTCAACTTCTGCTGTTTTTCCACTCTGGCCTTCTGGGAATTATCTCAAGCTTTGGTTATAAAATTTACCTTATATCCAGGCAGGGGTGAAATCCAGTAGGTTCTGACAAGTTCTGGAGAACTGGTAGCGGAAATTTTGAGTAGTTCTGAGAACGGGCAAATACCACCTCTGACTGGCCCCAGAGTGGGGTGGGAATGGAGTTTTTGCAGGCCCACCTAGCCACACCTCACCCACCAAGCCACGCCCACAGAACCAGTAATAAAAAAAATTGAATTTCACCATTGTATCCAGGGCCAGTTTTCCACCAGATAATAAACTATCTGTAAGGTGAAAACGGATGTGGTAGCCTTCTTGCTTTGTGACATAAAGGAGGTATTCTAAATTATTTTCAGTGTACTTTTATTTTGGATTATAACATCATATATCTTGTTTCTAACTTGGAACCAATGTGTTTGGGTTCTTTTTGTTTGGAGCAATATCTTAAAATTACTGTTAGCGTGAAATTTCCTTTTCTGGTTCATTATTTTTGGTTTCATCCTTCCCCTTTGTGTGAATTATGGATGTGTAATACCATATTGATAACATGCCACAAGGAAGATACATTTAGTGCAATTTTGCCTCTGATTGTATTATCTTTGCTGGGTCTTACCAAAGTGCTGGACTTCAGGTTTGCACATCTCAACCTTGGGTGGTTAGATCTGAGGTCAGTAAGATGTATTTTGTTTTTGTTTTTTTTTACTAGCTGTCTTAAATCCATCATTCAGGCTTGGTTCAAAAATAGCATCGTTAAAATTCAAGCTATCAGCATGACAACTCAGTGAAATTCCTACTCCTTTCATATAAAAATTCATGTTGGATAACCAGGAGCTTTCTTTATTTTATAGATGCTCCTCATTTAACAACCATTGCTCAACAACCATTTGAACCTACAAGTTGCAGTTACGTCCGGTCCTCATACTTATGGCCATTGCAGCATCCCATCATCCTGTGCAGTGTTTACGATTTGCAACATTCTATTTCTAGCAGGACTACCAGATTCTGTAACAGCTTTGTTCCCTATGCCCTTTGTCTGGTAAACGTTTGCAAGATTAGTTTTTCTCGCTATGTACATATATACGTTTGAACTAGACTGTGTTGTTTCTCTGTGTCATATAATATATGTGGGTGTTTGTTTGTTTATATTTTTGTCATGTTTATGTAGTGTATATTGGAGGTGGAGACCCTTTGAGAGCCGGAGGCAATGAACTTTCATTTTAATGTATGCCGATTAGTGTACATTCAAAATGACCATAAAATTATTCGAAATCTAAGTCTAATCTTCCCTGACCACTTCCAGCAAACAATGTCAGTGGGGAATAGAATAGAATAACAGAGTTGGAAGGGGCCTTGGAAGTGTTCTAGTCCAACCCCCTGCTTAGGCAGGAAACCCTACACTACTTCAGACAAATAGTTACCCAACATCTTCTTAAAAACTTCCAGTGTTGGAGCATTCACAACTTCTGGAGGCAAGTTGTTCCATTGATTAATTGTTCTCACTCTCAGGAAATTTCTCCTTAGTTCTAAGTTGCTTCTCTCCTTGATTAATTTCCACCCATTGCTTTTTGTCCTGCTCTCAGGAGCTTTGGAGAATAGCTTGACTCCCTCTTCTTTGTGGCAGCCCCTCAAATATTGGAAGACTGCTATCATGTCACCCCTAGCAAGCTGGCAGGAAGTCTCATGTCATGGTCCTATGAGGCCCTCACTTAATGACTCACTTAAAGATGGTAACTAAAACAGGTGGAACCTGTTAGCAACATGATCAGATAGTAAAGGTAGAGGTTCTCCCGCACATACGTTCCCGACTCTAGGGGGCAGTGCTCATCTCCGTTTCTAAGCCAAAGAGCCAGCGCTGTTCGAAGATGTCTCCATGGTCATGTGGCCAGCATGACTCAACACCGAAGGTGCACAGAGCACTGTTACCTTTCCATCAAAGGTGGTCCCTATTTTTCTACTTACATTTTTTACGTGCTTTCGAACTGCTAGGTTGGCAGAAGCTGGGACAAGTCATGGGAGCTCACCCCATTACACAGTGCTAGGGATTCGAACCGCCAAACTGCCAATCTTTCGATCGACAATCTCAGTGTCTTAGCCACTGAGCCACCATGTCCCTTATGATCCAATGCTCTGTCATTAGAACTCCATCGCTTAATGACAGAATTTCCAGACCCAATTATCATTGTTAAGTGAGGACTCCCTGTAATTATATAATGTTGAACAGGATACAGTCACAGTTAATACAGTCAATTAACTGTGAGAGGGGTTTTTTTGTTCGCTTGTTACAGCCCAGGAATGTGCAAATAGGTTACAATTATTTCTGCCAACGGCCTACTTTAATATTGCTCAACAGGTATCGGGATGCAGCCCTATAGATGATCACAACAGAATTAATTGGGGGGAGAGGGGCGGGAAGAGTTGTATTTTTATAAATTATGGGAACAAATTGGTAATCAGCTCTGACCACCCTGAAGTATGCCTTCATTTCGTTAATCTGGTTGATTTGCAATATGTTCCCATATTGGGATATTTGAAGGCTCTTTGGAAAGCACAAACGGTCTGGAATGAAAGTAGAGAGATGCCCTGTGCGATCATTAAACAAATTCACATAATATCTGACTTGCAAGGAATGTACTTCCTGGGCACAATTCAGAGTGACAAAGATGACCTTTAACGTTCTAAATAATATGTGTCCAGAATTTCCCTTCGTCTCAGCTTCAGAGGCAAAGTGATGGGGGGGGGGACAGAGGAAAAGATGGGGGGGTCTTTTTTCCTGTTTTGATGATAGTGAAATCTTATGGGAAAAGTGTTGGGGTAGGGAAGCTTTCCCATTGCCCAAATGTATACATGATTCAGCTACATAGAAGCCAGACAGAGAGATCTGGCTGTGTTGGAGTCGCTTGGTTTGATGTTTCAGAAGTGAAATATTTAAGTAGATCTGTGATGTATCTGGCATTTAACTTTTTATAACAATAGTCCATTTCATCCGCTGCACCTAATTTAATAGCTTAGTTATTTTTTTTTTATATCAGCAGTGTAACTCATGGTGTCATATCGGAAAAACTCTAGGAAAAATGAGAAGGAATCGAAATAGAAGAAAATAGTGTGGGAAGGTGGGAGAATATAAACAGGTAGAAGGAAATAGAATCTGTTGGTAAACTATGCATGGTAGGGTTATACAAATATTTTTGTATGTTGTGCAAGGTGAGATTTAAAACAACAGCAAGAAGCAGAGAGTGATCCCAGTTTGCCTTCACTTTTTCAGACAGAGATAGTAGCACTGGAGAGAGGAGCAGCTGGAGTAAGTTTTGAAATGGTAGAAATTGATGTTCAAAGAAATCACAAGAATAGGTGTGATAGATAGATAGATAGATAGATAGATAGATAGATAGATAGATAGATAGATAGATATAAATAGATGAGAGAGAAAAGAGAGATAGATATATAGATAGATAGATGAGAGAAGATAGAAAATAGATAGAAAATAGATGATAGGTAGGTAGGTAGGTAGATTAGATGATAGATAGATAGATAGATAGATAGATAGATAGATAGATAGATAGATAGATAGATAGATATAAATAGATGAGAGAGAAAAGAGAGATAGATATAGATATAGATAGATAGATGAGAGAAGATAGAAAATAGAAAATAGATGATAGATAGATAGGTAGGTAGGTAGGTAGATTAGATAGATGATAGATAGATAGATAGATAGATAGATAGATAGATAGATAGATAGATAGGTAGGTAGGTAGGTAGGTAGGTAGGTAGGTAGGTAGGTAGATATAAAGATAGATAGACCGATAAATAGATAAAATAGGTAGGTAGGTGGGTAGGTGGGTGGGTAGGTAGGTAGGTAGGTAGATAGACAGACAGACAGACAGACAGACAGACAGACAGAAAGATATGGATGGATGGATGGATGGATGGATGGATGGATGGATGGATGGACAGACAGACGGACATATATATATACAGAGAGAGAGAGAGATTCAGAGAGAGAGAGAGATAAAAACAGACAGACATAGATGATAGAGATAGATGATAGATAGGTTGGTAGGTAGGTGGGTGGGTGGATGGATGGATGGATGAATAGAGGGATAGGGATTGATCTATGGATGGACACAGAGGGAGAGGGAGAGGGAGAGGGAGAGGGAGAGGGAGAGGGAGAGGGAGAGAGAGAGAGAGAGAGAGAGATGACAAATTAGATGATAGAATAGATGATACATAGATATAGATAAATAGATATTACAGAGATTTCCTTTTTCTTTTCTTTCTCCAACAAAGCAAGTGTCTAGGTCAAATGATAATGGAAATAAAATCTCCGTGGGATGCCAAAGCACGATGTCATAATTTCTTAGCATTCCAGAAAGGCTAACAAAGAATGGGTGCTGAATAAGAATAGAGAACATCTCCTACCACTAGCTTCATAGAGTGGGGCCATGTGGGTGAGAGATCATAACAAGTAAATAAAGAACAATCTGCCTTACTGCTGGGCAAAATTGCCAGAGCTAGTGCCATTTCATTTGTACTGTCTGATTGTCTCAGCATCCGCGTATTTTATTTAAAAATAAATCCTTGCTAGGAAAGAAAAAAGTATGGGGATGGAAAGACAACGTATATATATTCATAGAAGTCAAGCTGCCTTTATGGCCTCAATTTTATGAGAAAGAAACAAGTTGTCCTGCTTTGCAAGGCAATTTTGAATCCTTGCAAGAAGCAAAAATAGCAAGAAGAAGAGAAAGGAGGCATCCAAGTTCCTTGATGTTCCTGAAGAGACTATTTTAAAAATACAGTGTATTTTTACCACATGCCAAGAAAGATCGTACTATGGGGACAGAACGGGCTTGGTACTTGAAATCCCAACATCTTAGAAAAGCGTTTTATAAAGAAAGTCTGGAAAAATCGACATTGCCTGTAAAACTGGTGAAAAACTAGGTAGTTTTGAAATTCAATTGTGGATAGTTTTTATTTTATTTATTTATTAGTTTGTCAGACATGTACAAGATAGCAGGTATAAGTATGAACATGGACATGAAGGAAGGAAATGAATACAAATAAATGGGGACAGTAGGACAGGGACGGTAGGCACCAGAGGTGATATCCAGCATGTGCCGACAGGTTCTGGAGAACCAGTAGCAGAAATTTTGAGTAGTTCAGAGAACCGGCAAATACCACCTCTGACTGGCCCCAGAGTGGGGTGGGAATGGGGATTTTGCAATATCCTTCCCCCAGGAGTAGGGAGGGAATGGGGATTTTACCGTATCCTTTCCTTGCCACGCCCAACAAGCCACGCCCATAGAACCGGTAGTAAAATAAAATTGGATTTCACCACTGGTAGGCACGCTGGTGTGCTTATGCATGCCCCCTTTATGGACCTCTTAGGAATGGGATGAGGTCCATGGTAGAAAGTTTAAGATTGAAGCTGTGGGGGGTTTAAGGATGTAACAATGGAGTCAGATAGAGCATTCCAGGCGTTGACCACTCTGTTGCTGAAGTTGTATTTTCTGCAATTGAATTTGGAGCAGTTTACCTAGGGTTTGTATCGATTGTTTACTAGTCTATTATTGAGGTTGAAGCTGAAGAAGTCATTTACAGGTAAGACATCATAGCAAACAATTTTGTGTACTATGCTTATATCAGACTGCAGGTGCACAGTTCAAGATTGTCCAAGCCGAAAATTTGAAGCCTAGTGGCATAAGGGATTCTACTGCGAGTAGAGGAGTGGAGTACTCTTCTCGTGAAATACCCCTGGACCCGCTCAATTGTATTAATGTCCGATAAACAGTGTGGATTCATACATACACATTTTTTAGGTTGAATTCCTAAGGGAGTTCTTTGTTGTTGTTTTGCTTTGGCAATCTGCTGAATGGTTATGGAAGTTTGTTGGGTTTCAAACTTGTTGTGAATCCACAACTTGTTTATAATAAGACCACAGTTGGAGAAGTGAGCTACAGTCATGGATTTTACTTCAAATCAGTCAAAATTCTACATTTTCTATGGGTAACTTGAATAGATGAGTCATCCAGAGGTGGGTTTCAGCAGGTTCTGACCAGTTCTGGAGAACGGGTAGCAGAAATTTGGAGTAGTTCAGAGAACCGGTAGTAAAAATGCTGACTGGCCCCGCCCCCATTTATTCTCTGCCTCCCAAGTCCCAGCTGATCGGGAGGAAATGGGGATTTTGCAGTAACCTTCCCCTGGATTGGGGAAGGAATGGAGATTCTACAGTATCCTTCCCCTGCCATGCCCACCAAGCCACACCCACCAAGCCACACCCACAGAACCGGTAGTAAAAAATTTTGAGACCCACCACAGAAGTCATCATAATATTCCTGATGTTATCCTGTCCTTTAAGTTTACTGTAATGCTCTGTACATGGGGCTCCCCTTGAAGAGCACCGGAGGCTCCAACTGGTCCAGAATGTGGTTGTGTGGGTGATTATGGGAGCGACTCGACGCACCCACGTGACACCTCTCCTGCGCGAGCTGCACTGGCTCCCAGTGGTCTTCTGGGTGCAGTTCAAGGTGTTGGTCATCATCTTTAAAGCACTCCATGGCTTAGGACCTGGATACTTACAGGGTCGACTTCTGCCACCCATAGCCTCCCACCGACCAACACGCTCCCACAGAGAGGGCCTCCTCAGGGTGCCGTAGGTTAAACAATGTAGACTGGCGACTCCCAGGGGGAGAGCCTTCTCTGTGGGGGCACCCGCCCTCTGGAATGAACTGCCTCCAGGGATACGCATGATTCCTGATCTGTGTACCTTTTGCCGTGCCCTTAAGACTCTGCTATTCAAACAGACTGGACTTAATAAGAATTTGGATGGGATGTTTTAAATTTGTGGGTTTTTACTGGGGTGGCCAAAATGTTTAATCTATTTTAAATTGCTTTTAAATTTTGTATTTCCTATTGTTTTATTGTGGCTGTACACCGCCCTGAGTCTTTCGGGAGAAGGGCGGTATAAACATTTAATAAATAAATAAATAAAGTTAAGAATTTGGGGCCACCGCATAAAAGGCTTTGTCTTTGGACTCACGAAACTCATTTTTTTCAAGACTGCATTGTGAAAGCTCACGCATTATGTCCTTCTGTAAGTCTGCTCTCAAACCATTTAGAGACGGAACAGAAAGTCTCTGCGAACTGAATCGCTCCATCTGTACCTTCAGAGCTCTGGAGCCGTTAGAAATGACTGGATTGGGGTATTTGTATCTCAACCATCTGTCCTCTTTGGCATAATTATAGTTTCATCAGTGCCTTCACTGTGATCCCATCATTCTCTGCAAAAAGGTGTGAGCAGCCAATGATTAGATGTGAGCATGACACTGATTACTACTTAATTAGCAAGGCGAGTAAACTGCCATTTAGTTTGGGGAAATAATACAGTACTTCTTCCAAGAATGTTGTTTCAAAACATAGAGACATGAGTCCTTGGTCTGTATTTTGAAGTCTACACATAGCCAGGGTATTTTTTCATAGAACAGAAAAACATTGTACTCTTATATCCTACAGCTTCAGGCCAAAAGAGATAACAGAATAACAGAGTGGGACGGGACCTTGTTGTTTTTTCCTTCTTTTTTGCCATCGCATGCCAGGAAGGGGGTGGGGTGGGGGGGCCATGCGCGCATGTGCTCACACCCATAATTCTATGTGCCCTGCCCCCACACATGCGCACATGAACCCTCCCCCCACTCCCGGCACGCAATGGCCCGGTAGGCCCTTTTCTCTCTCTCTGGAGCCAGGTGATTCTGGGGAGGGCAAAAACAGCCTCCCCCCCCCCGAGTCCAGAAACGGCCCATTTCCCAACTTCTGGTTGGACAGGAAGTGACATTTTTTGCTGTCCCCAGCCTCCAGAGACTCCTAGAGCGGCCCTGGAGCCAGGTGAGAAAGAGAAAATCAGCTGGCCGGTGCATGCATCAGTGGTGGGTTGCTACCAGTTCTCCCCGGGAGAGCCGGTAATAGAAATCTTCATAGGAGAGTGAACCGGTTCCTCTGAATGTCAGTTGGGCCCTCCCCACCCGCCCCCGCGCTATACCTACCTTTATTTCGTTTGTTTTTTGGTCAGCTATAAGGTGCGGCAGAGGGGATTGCCATGCCTCAGCTGTTTTCTCAATGCACTTGCGCAAAGCGTGCCGGAGTTGAGCTCGCGTGCCCATTGATATGGCTACGTGTGCTACCTGTGGCGAGCGCGCCGTAGGTTCGCCATCACAGCCCTATATCATCCCAGACAAGTGCCTATCTGAAAAACTTCCAGTGATGGAGCACCCACAACTTTTGAAGGCAAGCCACTCCATTGGTTTAATTGTTCTCACTGTTGAGAAATTTCCTCTTAGTTCTAAGCTGCTTCTCTCCTCGATTAGTTGTGATTAGATAGTAAGCCCTAGGTATGAGAAATTCAACTTCATGTAGGTAGTCCTTATGACCTCAACTGAGCCCAAAACCTCTGTTGCAAGTCAGTAGTTACGTGAGTCTTGACCGATTTTACAATCTTTCTTGCCACAGTTGATAAGTTCATGATCCCTGCAGTTCCACTTAGAGAGGGCTATAAAGCTCTATGAAGCAGTATATAAGTCTAAGTACTGTTGCTATTGCTATACAGTGTTATTGCAGAGGTGACATAAGTAGGTTTCCTTTTTAATATTTTGTTGTTGTTGTTGAGTTGAGGATATATGCGTCTAGCTTTGGTGTAAAAATAGAACTATTGCTATCTCATTCCTGACTAGTGTCTTCATAATGACACTTAATATTATCTATATTTTCGTCTTGATAGGTAAGGAGTCTGGACTGACTCAATGCTATAAAGGTTTTATTTTGCCATTATGATCTATTGTGACTGGATGTTAATGAATTCAACGCGCAGTCCTAAAGAAACAGGCCTTTTTTTAAAAAAAATCACCCTAGGAAGGCATTATTTCTTGATGTGCTTTTATCTAGTATTGACAAGAGATTAATCCTTTTATGGCACAAGATTCATTAAAATGTTGCTGGAGAGAAAAGAACTAATATAATTTTGGGACCAAGGTAATACCGAGGTTGTCTCAGTAAAATACAGGAAAGGATTATTCTTTCATACAGCCACTGAAATATAGGCTGAAATGTTTCTTGTTATCCTCTAAATGCAATATTAAGAAAGTTAGAAGTGGCTAAGGCAGAAATTCTAGAGCCTATTAAACACTCTACCAAGATCCTTATAGTCAGAGCTGGTATTCACTTACCTTCGCTATCGGTTCGTAAATGTGAGCTCATGGGCCACCTCTGCGCATGCACAGAGCCTTCCACGCATGCGTATTGCGTGATGACATCCGGGTGGGTGGGTGGGGCCTCCCACAGCTGCCACTACCAGATTGTGCCAGGAGTGGGTTCTAACATTTTTTACTACCAGTTCTGTGGGCGTGGCTTATTTTGTGGGCATGATTTGATGGTCATGTGACAATTCTTTAGGATTTAGCAGAGGTATAGGTCTACCAGGCTTTTAACTGCTTGTAGAGCTGTACCGGTCTACCCATTTGTTTTTGGAGCGCACTGGTCTACCACCACACTGCCTTTTAACACTGATCAGCTGTAGGGCGGCCCTTTGAAGCCCCGCGGCAAGAGTTTAAACAGTTTTTTTTCCTTCTAACCGACTTGGTAGGTAACGAATAGATTGGGGGTGGGGCTAAATAAAAGGCAAGAATAATGCAGGTGGGGGATGGGAGGGCCCAGCTCCTGAACAAAGAGAACCGGTTTGGTGACATCATATTGTCACCACTACCGGATTGGCCGAACCGGGAGGAACCCACCACTGGATTGCACGATAGAACTGTCTGAATACCACCACTGCTCATGGTATTACAGAAAGTAAAGGTAAAAGTTTCCCCCTGTCCAGTCATGTCTGACTGTAGGAAGCAGTACCCATCTCTGTTTCCTAGCCAAGGGAGCCAGCAATGTCTAAAGGTATTTCTGTGGTCCCGTGGCCAACATCACTATATAGCAGTGGGGAGGGAATGTGGATTTTACCCTGGAGTGGTGGGGGAATGGGGATTTTGCAGTATCCTTCCCCTGGAGTGGGGAGGGAATGGGGATTTTGCAGTATCCTTCCCCCAAAAGTGGAAAGGGAATGGGGATTTTGCAGTATCCTTCCCCTGCCATGCCCACCAAGCCATGCCCACAGAACCGGTAGTAAAAAAAAATTGGACTCACATTTTTGGTGTGAGCTTGTATAACATAAGTACAACATTGGACACATGGCTTCCGAAGGATCCACCTTCGCTCAACTCTTCCCCCATGAATGTGAGGGGGAAGAAATGCTCATTAAATTGAATGAGGAAGATAGATCTAGATAAATGAAGATAGTTATATGGGGAAATCAGAGAAGAAATTGTCAGTTAATTTTTCATGGATGGGATGTGAGGGTTTTTTGAGGGGGGGTGGGGGCTTATGAAGTTATATGTGTGGGGAGAAAACAAAAGAGAGTCTATCTTGAACTGGAGCGGACCATCACCTCCCCATGATCCACAGTCATTTTTACTTCCCATGCTTCAATTAAAGCCTAATAGAAGGAATATATTAAGCAAAATCTTCCATCCGTCTTTTCAAATAGGGAAAGGACAGCAGGTGAGGAGGCAGCTGATCGGTGGAGACATATGCAATTGAAATAAAATATCAGGCAGCACCCATAGCTGCTACTGTCTTGTGCTGAAAACAAGACCAAAGGACATACTCAAGAATCTATAGTGCCTTGAGAATGACTCAAGTTAAAGCAGATGCTTCTTTTAATGAAGTGGGGAGAATGGCAAACGGAGGATTTTCATCCAATGAAAGGAGAGAATTCAGCCCTGCTTTGCCTAGATCTCCAGGAAACGGTGCCCTACAGTTCTGCATTCATTTTTCCCCACATTACCTATTGTAGTTAACAATAGGGAATGTTGGAAGGACAAAAATCTCGTGGAACCTTAAAGATTCACATATTTACAGTATTAGCAGATACGTTTTTGTGGACCTTCAATAGGTCCATGGGATATGTATGTATGTATGTATGTGCACACATACACACACATATGCACACATATATCACAGCTGGTGTTGGAGATAGAAAGAGAATGGTCAGGGGACAAGGAGAGGGAGAAGGAGAGGGAGAGGGGAGAGAGAAGAGATGTGGATGAGAGGGAGGAAGGGGGAATGAGAGAAGGAGAGGGAGAAGGAGTGGGAGGGGGAGAGAGGGAGAGAAGAAGAGGGAGAAGGAGGGAGAAGGGGAGGAAGAGAGAGAGAGGAGGGAGGGGAAGGGGAAGAGAGGGAGGGAGGGGAATAAGAGGAGAGAGAGAAGGAGGGGGAGGGAGAGGGAGACAGAGGGTGGGAGAGAAGAAGAGGGAGAGGGAGGAAGGGAAAGGGGAAGAGAGGGGGATGAGAGGGAGGGTAAACAAGAGGAGGAGAGGGAGGGGGAGGGGAGGAAGGGAGAGAGGGAGAAGGAGCGGGAAGGGGAAGGGGAGGAGAGGGAGAATGACAGGGAGAGAGTTGGGAAACGGGGAGGGATCAGTGGTGGGTTGCTACCGGTTCACCCCGGTTCGGGCGAACCTGTAGCAGCAGAGACGGGAAGCTCCGCCCACTCACCCGGAATTATCAAATATGCTTTGTGCATGTGCAGAAACTTCTGCGCATGTGCAGAAGTGGTGTGAGCAAACCGGTAGCAAAGATAAGTGAAACTCACCACTGAGAGGGAGGGGAGGGGGAAGAGAAGGGAAAGAAAGGGAGAAGTAGGGGAGGGGAAGAGAAAAGAAGGACACAGGGAAGGGAGAGCCAGTGTCACTAATTTGGGCATTGTCCATGTAGGCATTGTCGAGTAACAAAACAAAGGTTACGAGAGTCACACAAATTCTTACGCTAATAAACTGGATAACCCCTTATGCATCCGTTCCTGGCCTTTTGACTAAGATCAAATGTTCTGTGCATGTGGAACATGTTATGTAATAACAAATCCGAGTCACTTTTTAAATCTTGAGAAATACTACTCTACCTCCTGATGAAATTTAGTCCCACTGTTTTGCAGAGAAAATTGGAAATTCCTTTTTTTTTTTTTCAAGGATGCCCCTTTGAGATCAATGGCGAATTGAAAAGACTCCCAGTAGTTTTTTGGATATTACTATTTCTCAAGTCCAATTTATATCCATGTAGTGTTTTTCGCACAGAGGTGAGCTGGATTATTGAATGAAAAGAGTAATGAGGAATGGCTCGCCGAGAATGGCCTTTATCAACACCACTTAGATTTAGATGTCATTGTTCATTGCGCAAGTTCTTCGCTGTGGGTGAAAAATCCAAGACAATTGCCCCGAAAGTTTAACATCTCTATCCATTCTTTTACCTGTTCATAGTTTAACCTGCTTTCTCCAACTGAAGTGGCAGCTCCCTCTGATGGATTATTCTCTGTTTCCCACAAATAGGAAAGCAATATCATAATTACAGACACTAAAGACCACAGTTAAACAGGTCGTAATGATCAAAAGCAGGGGTGGGTTCTAAATTTTTTTACTACCAGTTCTGTGGGTGTGGCTTATTTTGTGGGTGTGGCTTGATGGTCACGTGACAACTCTTTAGGATTTAGCAGAGGTACTGGTCTACCAGGCGATTCATTTAAACAACTGTGTTACTAATTTAAAACTGCAGTGAGTCACTTAACAGCTGTCACAAGAAAGGTCGAAAAATGGGGTGAAACACTCTTAAGAGCTGCCTGAGCCCAAACACACATTCTGGGCTCAGTGGTAGTCATAGGTCGAGGATGACTTGTAATAAGAGTCTATGGAGATTCTCAACCATCCAGGTCATGGTTGTCTCAAAGGTGCTTTTTCAACTGAAGCATCTTCAGCTCCAGTTTTTCTTTGAAGACGTTTTGCTTCTCATCCAAGAAGCTTCTTCAGCTCTGACTGGATGGTGGGGCATTAACTTAAGATTTGGGGCGAGGAGTAGAGAATTGTAGATGATCTATGCAGAGACAGGTTAAGGATATTTGTTTGTTTTCTCAAAGTTTGTAGATCTTCACCACCAAAGGAGAAGGGACTAGAGCAGGGTGGGTTCTACTTACCTTTATTACCCATTCCCAATGGGATCACACATGTGCCCTTGCTTCGCTCACATGCATGCCGAGCTTCTGCGCATGCACAGATCACCTATGATGACATCTGGGGTGGTGAGCGGAGCCTCCTGCCAGTTTTACTACCGGTTCTTGCAAACCGGTCCGAACGGGGACAATCCAGCACTGGACTAAAGGCTAAAACATATGAAGAACAGTTGCAGGAACTGGGTATGTCTAGTTTAATGAAAAGAAGGATTATGTGAAGTTTCCGAAAGATGCCCTAATTAATTCATGAGCCATGAGCCAAACTTCAAAAGAAATACAGTCATTTATTAGGAGCACCATTCCGGCAATATTCGGATGTAGTTAGAACTAATCCCATGTAGATTTACATTCCCCTATGACCCTGTCTCTCACCTTCTCCCTGGCCATGTCATAAATCACATTCTCCAATTAACCACTTTGGCTGGCTGTGAAATTCAACACCCTCCCTCTGATTGCGGTCAGGAAACTTGTATGGAATGTAACTTGTTAGTCAATCAGCTCTATCAGTTCTCCCTCCCTACTGCTCATGGCAGCTTGAAAGCTTTGCAAGTTGACAGACTAGGGGACAGGATAGCAGTCTTCCAATATCTCAGGGGCTGCCACAAAGAAGAGGGAGTCAAACTATTCTCCAAAGCACCTGAAGGCAGGACAAGAAGCAATGGGTGGAAACTAACCAAGGAGAGAAGCAACTTAGAACTAAGGAGAAATTTCCTGACAGTGAGAACAATTAATCAGTGGAACAACTTGCCTCCAGAAGTTGTGAATGCTCCAACACTGGAAATTTTAAAGAAGAGGTTGGATAACCATTTGTCTGAAGTGGTGTAGGGTTTCCTGCCTAAGCAGGGGGTTGGGCTAGAAGACCTCCAAGGTCCCTTCCAACTCTGATATTCTGTTCTATTCTATTCTATTTAAAAACACTATGGGCTAACATTTCTTGTTGATTAACTGAAGTAGAATTTCTTTTCAAAACGTCTCTATAGTTGTTGACCATATGTTTTCTCTGTTTTGCTTTGTTTTCTCAGTGGTGGGTGGGAGGGGAGCATCATTTCATGGCATCTGTGGGGGAAGGTGTAAATAATTTTGCTTTCCTACACAACGCTCCACAAATGAAGAAGTGTTCAAGACCCTCTGATAATCAGTGCATTCCAATTCTGAGATCTTCCTCTATTTTTTATTGATTTCTGGCTGGCTCATTTATCCTAACTTCTGTGGGTTGTTTTTTTGTTTTTGTTTTTTTCCTGTTGGCCTCAAGCCTCTTCCAACATAATGAAATAGCAGGCAGAAATGGGAGAATATAATGCAAATTCTAAACTCAGTGCCTTCAGTCTCAAACGCCTTGGCTCATTGGAAAGACCTGTAGTTGAGATCGATTGTATAAAGGTAAGGTGACCAATCATCCTCCTTTAGGGAGGACAGTCCTTCTTTTGTAAGTTCTGTCCTCTCTTGAAAAGTGTCCTCCTACATGTCCCCTTTTTCGATATTTGAAGACTAATCTGTAAATCTCTGTATTCAATCGATGCTGATCCAATCCGTTGCGTGTGATGTGACATATTTGTATTTGATATGAGTATTCATCATGTCAAATTTAAATACGTCACATCACATGGTACAGTACGGTGAGACGTGATTATGAGACCCATGCGCTCCGCACAGGAGAATTGTTTTGAGACAGTGTGCCACGCTCAAGTGGCTTTGTTTATTTGCTTATTTTTTATTTTTTTAATTTGATTTATATGCCGCCCTTCTCCGGAGACTCAGGGCGGCTAACAATGCGTTAAGCAATAGCCTTCATACCTTTTTTATACGTTTATACAAAGTCAGTTTATTGCCCCCACAAACTGGGTCCTCATTTTACCTACTTTAGAAAGGATGGAAGGCTGAGTCAACCTTTTTTTTTTTAATTAGATTTATATACCGCCCTTCTCCAGAGACTCAGGGCGGCTTACAATGCGTTAAGCAATAGCCTTCATACTTTTGTATATTTATATAAAGTCAGCTTATTGCCCCCACAAACTGGGTCCTCAATTTACCTACCTTAGAAAGGATGGAAGGCTGAGTCAACCTTGAGCCTCGAACTCGCATAATTGCAGACAGCTGGGTGTTAATAACAGGCTATCTAGCCTGTCGAGCTATCTGAGGCTCTCACCTTGAGCCTGGTGAGATTCGAACTTACAGTAATTGCAGACATCTGGTGTTAATCAGAATGCTTTTAGTCTGCTGAGCTATCCAGGCTCCTATTTCTTACCAAAACACGACACGGCGCACACACATGCGTTAGACTCACTTCTTTTTTCTTCTTCAATTTACTTGTGTCCTCCTTCTCATTGTAAAAAAGTTGGTCACCTTAATAGAGCTGACAATACAGGGAGATTGAAGCAGTGGTGGGCTTCAAAAATTTTAGCAAGGGGTTCTCTGGCTGGTGGATGTGGCCAAGCGGGGCGTGGCCTACTCAGCCTCCTGCATCACAGCAGAGGGGGCATTTTTGCCCGACTTTTCTCGAGTCTCCGGGAGGACGAAAGCAGCCTCCTCAGGCTCCTGAGGCCCTCTGGAGGATGGAAACAGGCCCATTTCAAGCTTTCCTTAACTTCCGGTAGGCCTGTTTTTCACCCTCCCCAAGCTTCCATGCACGCCTTGCACTTATCTGTATCCAAAATGGGCTGCGTGGGGACTCCTGGGAGGGGTGGGGCAGGGTGGGCGTGGCCAGACAGGAGTGGGATTTAGGGGTTTTCCGAACTGCATAGAATCTTAGCTAGAGGTTCTCCTGAACCCCTGCAAACCCTCAGGAGCCCCACTCCTGAATTAGAAGAGATTGGACTCCCACTTTTCTGGAATGGTATGGGGTTGGACTAGATGATATCCAAGATCCCTTTTGCAATCTGTTATTCTGTTATATGTAACCAACGGATTTGGGGTTTCATACGACAGCATTTTTCTTTACGCTGTTGAAAAAAATTCAGCTATAAAATTACAAAGAGCCTGGATAGCTCAACAGACTAAAAAGCCTGTTATTAACATTCAGCTGTCTGCAATTATTGCAGGTTCGAATCTCACCAGGCTCAAGGTTGACTCAGCCTTCCATCCTTTCTAAGGTAGGTAAATTGAGGACCCACTTTGTGGGGGCAATAAGCTGACTTTGTATAAAATATACAGAAGTATGAAGGCTATTGCTTAACGCATTGTAAGCCGTCCTGAGTCTCTGGAGAAGGGCAGCATATAAATCTAATTAAAAAAAAATACTGTACATCTTTTATTTGGGCCCCATAAAAACATCACCGCCGTGATGATAAGGGGGATATCAGTCATACCTTTACCTTTCTCACCCAAAGAGAAAGGTAAAGGTATGACTGATCTAAGTTAAGCACATGGGGTGGGGGGTGTCTCCCTATGGCTTTCCCAAGCAGCTCTTAGAGCTGATTCACATTGGCTCCTGCCTGAGTATCCAGTCAATTAAAACTTCATCAGAAATCAATTTGTGAGACTCAGCTAAGATGCACTCATAGATCGGTGCAAGCCAGCTGATTATTATGGTAATGAGATAGTCCATTGATTACTTTAATATCTAAATCCTAAAATGCAATCTTGAAGAAACTGTCCTTAATTAGTTATCAAGATGAGTGGCAACCATGTGAAATGAATGACAGGATCAGAACGCCATGATCAAACAAGTCAATCTCCCACACATTAAATGTGTGGGAGGAAGCAGCGACAATGGGACAGCTCAAAGAAATTTCTGTACAAAAGGAAAATATTTGGATTTCCATCCTTTTCAACTGGAAGTCATAACATGTATATACACAAGTCTCCCTGAGACTTCCTACTTATTTACTAGCCTTCCTGCCTCGGTTTTGCCTGTTGCTTTTTAGATTTTTTTTTTCCAAAGTGAAAGCTAATAATAAAGGCATAGGGCCTGGGTACTTACGGGACCGCCTTCTGCCACCGATAGCCTCCCACCGGCCAGTACGCTCCCACAGAGAGGGACACCTCAGGGTGCTGTCAGCCAGGCAATGACAGCTGGCAACTCCCAGGGGTGGGGGCTTCTCTGTGGCAGCACCTGCCCTCTGGAACGACCTGCCCCCAGAGATATGTAGGATACCAAATCTCCGGGCTTTTCACCGTGCCCTAAAAACTTTTCTATTTCATCAAGCTGCTCTGGCGTAACCCCAACTCCCCCCCCCCCTTAGATATTTTTAGATATTTTTAATTGTAAATGGATTTTAGTCGGGAGGTTTTAAATTTTGGGCCAAAACTTGTTTAATTCTTTTAAAATTTTAAATTTTGTATTGGGATATTTTTTTTTTTATTCTTGGCTGTGCACCACCCTTACTCCGGTAGGAGAAGGGCAGTATAAAAGTTTAATAAAATAAAAATAAATAAATAAATACATAAATAAATAAATAAATAAATAAGGAGTTTTTGATACGCTCAAAAACAAATTTCAAGCAGCCAGTAATCTCTCTTCTCCCCCTTCCCCACTCCAAAAAAATGCCACTGGGTTTTACAAGGAGTCGTAAGCATTCATAGAATATCAATATGGCATGTGACAGTAACTTAGCGTGTGCTCATCGCTTCCTAAATTAGGCAGAATTAGGCAGGACGGTTCAAGCATCTTGGTGATGTCAAATAAAGGAGAATATTTGTAGCTCAGGATTGAAAGGAGAGGACTTTGATGTTCTCTGAGCTTGGTTATTTTCTTGTAGATATTTCATTATCTGACTGGGTAACATCATCAGTGCTAGAGTCACCAACGAGGTTACGTATTTTGGGTAATGACACATCTGTAGGAAAACAACCTGTCAGGGTTCCAAGTTATAGATCCATAGCAGGCAAAACTCCGAGGCAGATAGATTCCTCAAAGAATAGCTTTATTGGAAATATTATATTAGCACGTATCTGGTGAAAACCGACTCTGAAGTCTCCCACAGTTTTCACCTAATTAAAAGTACCCTGTTTCCCTGAAAATAATAAGCCCAATCCCCTGATAATAAGCCCAATCAGGCTTTTGGGCACATGTGCCTTAAAATAAGCCCTCCCCGAAAATATTTAAATGCATGCGCAGCCAGTCCCCGCCATTTCCTCTGGTTTCCTCCACATGCCCAAAAATAAGACGTCCCTGAAAATAAGGCCAAGCACTTATTTCGGAGTTCAAAAAAATAAAAGACAGGGTCTTATTTTCGGGGAAACACGGCAAAAGTTTTTCTATTTTCTCAAAGCCATCAGTCACACGGTCCAATCATGGGCCTGGTGGCCCAGCAGTTTAAGTGGTGTTAAAGTGACACCAGCTGCCTGCAATTACTGCGAGTTCGAATCTCACCAGGCTCAAGGTTGACTCAGGCTTCCATCCTTCCGAGGTAGGTAAAATGAGGACCCGGATTGTGGGGGCAATAAGCTGACTTTGTATAAAAAAAGAACACTGCTTAGAGGGGGTCAAAAGCCCTACTAAGCAGGTATATACAAAAGTATGAAGGCTATTGCTTAATGCATTGTAAGCCACCCTGAGTCTCTGGAGAACGGTGGCATATAAATTAAATTTTAAAAAAAACTCACGGGGCAAGCTGGCAGCCGGGTAGCATCACTCCGTCTTCCTTCGATCAATGTCCTTGGTTCCCAAGAGAAGAACAATGTCCTTGGTTCCCAAGAGAAGATATTTTGTTTTGGCTACAGAATACCCTCTATCTCAAATCCCCAGTCCCTATCCCTCTGCCCCAGTGTGGCAACACTGAAGCGGTTCAAAATGGCTTCTGTCAGGTCAGCTTCCGGGTTGACACAGGCAAACTCACAGAGGATCCCACGTCTTGTTGAGTTAGAAAAGGTTGTCAGGAGCATCTACATTAACCATCTTGCCTTCTGGCAAGATGACTGTGCCAGAAGTCATCTTTGTGCTGCTGAGGGAGTGCATAGATCAGTGATGGTGAACCTTTTAGGCACAGAGTAGTGCCCAAACCAGAAGGTGTGGGTGTGCATGCATGCATGTGTACATGCACCAGAGCACGGAAACCCGACGACCACCTGGTCAGCGCGAATGCGCGAGTCAGGAAGGTAAAAGGGAAAAAAATAATTTTTTTTGCCTTGGAGTTTTATTTTGTTGGGGGTGTTTCTTGGAACCCTGACAGCATGTGTTGGAAACCCAATGACCAGCTAGCTGGCATGCATGCATGCGTCAGAAACCCAATGACCAGCTGGCCAGCGCACATGGATGTGTTAGAAACACAACAACTAGCTTGCCAGCATGCATGCATGTGTCAGAAACAAATGACCAGCTGGCTGGTGTGGATGTGCGCATCAGAAACCCAACGACCAGCTGGTCAGTGTGCATGGATGTGTTAGAAACACAGCAAACAGCTGTCCAGGATGCATGCGTGCATCAGAAACCCAATGACCAGCTGTCCAGGATGCATGCGTGCATCAGAAACCCAATGACCAGCTGTCCAGGATGCATGCGTGCATCAGAAACCCAATGACCAGCTGTCCAGGATGCATGCGTGCATCAGAAACCCAATGACCAGCTGTCCAGGATGCATGCGTGCATCAGAAACCAAATGACCAGCTGGCCAGCATGCATGCGTGCATCAGAAACCCAATGACCAGCTGGTCAGTGTGCATGGATGTGTTAGAAACACAACAACCAGCTTGCCAGCATGCATGCACACATCAGAAACCCAACGACCAGCTGGCCGGCGTCGATGTGCGCATCAGAAACCCAACAACCAGCTGGTCAGTGTACATGCAAGTGTTAGAAACACAGCAACCAACTGGCTAGCATGCATCAGAAACCCAATGACCAGCTGGCCAGTGCGCATGCACATGTCACTAATGAGCAACCAGCTGGCTGAGCTGGGGCAATAGCATGCGTGACCACAGAGGGGGCACTGTGTGCCACTTCCGGCACGCGTGCCATAGGTTCACCATCACAGGTATAGAAGGATGTTCACCACTGACATAAAAGAAAGTTGTGGGGCTCTTCAAGTGTGTTTAGGCAACCAGAATTTTCAGTCTTAAGTGGCGATTTTTTCCCCCAACAATAAAAGGAATTGAGAATTGGATGATGTGATGTGTTTATGAGTGCCTATTGTTTGCATTTCAGTGTGATTAAACAGATGTTACCAAAAATAACCCCTTTGAATGTGGGTTGCATGTGTAGCAAGGATAACACTATTCCAGCATGTTAATGATTTTGTGAATCCACCTGAGGAGGGCAGAAGGCTTTTTTCCTAATTATATGAATCATTTTCGAAATGATACTCTCGTCTCGATTGCAAATAGGTTTGTATTACTCTTTCAGTTCTATTAAATAAAATGCCTTTTTACCTATAGGAATTCCTCAGCGAGTGGAAAAACCAAGCTTCTATCAAACTAAATAAAATAATTAACAATAGGAAAAGGAAACGAAAAGCCCATTTCGAATTGTTCATTATAATCTACCTCTTCATTACCACCAATTTCAAAATGCGCAACAGGTTAGCCGTAGCTCTTGGCAACCTGCTTATGCTTAATGGAATTCGTCCTTTTTTTTCTCCTTCCAATAAAAAAAAGCTACTGAATTACTCTATACAATCTATTCTAAGATTAAATTTACATCCTAGTATTTTTCTTTTCTATAATCTATCTGATCTCATCATCAAAGACGTAATAGCAGTAGCCATATCCCTTAGACTTATATACCGCTTCACAGAGCTTTCCAGCCCTCTCTAAGCGCTTTACAGAGTCAGCCTATTGGCCCCCAACAATCTGGGTCCTCATTTTACCCACCTTGGAAGGATGGAAGGCTGAGTCAACCTTGAGCCTGGTGAGATTCGATCGGCCAAATTGCAGGTAGCTGGCAGTCAGCAGAAGTAGCCTGCAGTACTGCATTCTAACCACTGCACCACCACAGCTCTTAAACTACAAGTTCATTTTTTGTTCATTTTTATACAAAACGTCCATAGGGGTTTTCCAGTTTCCAATAAATGTAGATAATGTCTTTTCTCTAATCAAAGAAGTTATTTTATCCATCTCAGCAAGATCTGTCAATTTCACCAACCATTCGCCCTAATGGGCAGTGTAAAATCTTTCCATCACTGTGCGTATAATAATCTTATGATTACCACAGTAATCATATATTGAAATAATCTTCCATGGCTTTTTTTCTAAGTGCTTATCCATTAGTCCTAAAAAGAAAAGTTCTGACTTCGGCAATAGTAAGAAATTCTAAGGATTATATTGACTTAATAACTGAATTGTATTACATAATCTGTTTCATTCTTATTCCTAACACTTCTGAAGATTCTAGAACAACATACCAATGGACTAGATTTTGGGTTTGGTGGTGGGAATTGAGGGGAAATTTTTTCTCTCTAACATCAAACTGCAGGGTTTGAACTTGGAGAAGAAATTCAAAACTAGATTCTGATTCCTGCCAGCCTTGTACCAAACACTTTCCAAAATTGAGAAATTATAAAGCCGAAAGGTTGATATAACTTATTATGAAAGGTTATGTAATATCAGGGGAGAGTCTAATATCCTAATGCTAAAAATTCAATACGTACATGCAGGATTTGATAGCAGGATTTTAAAAACATGGTTGGATGATTCTCTTTGACAAAGTAACTAAATCAGTGGACCAGCTGTAAACATAGCATATTTGGACTTCAGTAATGCATTTGACAAAGTAGACCCCATCTACTTCTTGGTAAGATAGAAAAAAATGTGGCATAGACAGCATCACCACCAGATGGATTCCTAACTGACCGACAAACTATACGCAACGTGTAGTCCTCTATCTACATGAAGATCTACAAGGTCCTTTCCAACTTTGTTATTCTGTATTATTTTCTGGAGAAGCTTTATTTGGAAGAAGAGCAGAGGAAAGATTCAGCTACTAGGTTTACTGAGTACATAAAATCTTAACAACCACCTATAGGGCCACTCGTAAAATATAAGCAAGGAAGATTTTGCCCTGAATAATGTTAAGGGTCAAGACCGACACAATATTGCTTCAACAACTACAGTAAGTACTAATGGGTGAATTCCTTCCCCACTCGGTTGCTTCGATTCTTAATGGTCATGATTAAAACAAATTAATCGTCAAGCATCTGCCACATTCATAATGCAACAGTTTAAATTCAGGCCAATTAAGAATCAAGGACATGACAAACCACATGGTGTTATCTGGAGCTCAATGGGAAGCAGGGTTGCCTGATGCCAACCCCTGCTGGACTTCCCTCCATCCCTTTCTTTCCCATAAGCAGGAGAAACGGAAGCAATTACATTTTGAGCACTACCTGAGTTCCACGCAAAACACAAAAACCAGGAAATATAATTCCTGATGTTGTTCTAACAGTGCCTGGGTTTCCTAGCATTTTGTAGAGAATAGAAAGGATGAAAGTGCCATTGGGGAAAGTTGACAAAGGAAGGTACAAATGAGCAAATATATTTTTTGGTTTAGTATTAGATTTTTATCCACCCTTTATTATTCTATACGTAACCAAAGGGAGTGAACATACTAATAGTCCTTTCTCATCCTATTTCTGCCACAATAACAATCCTGTGAGGTGGGTTGGGCTGAGAGAGAGACTGGCTCAAAGTCACCCAGCTGTGTTCATGCATAAAGCAGGACTAGAACTCATAGGCTCCTAGTGACTGGCCCAAAATCATCCAGCTGGCTTTCATGCCTAAGGCAGGACTAGAACTCATAGGCTCCTAGTGACTGGCCCAAAGTCATCCAGCTGGCTTTCATCCCTAAGGCAGGACTAGAACTCACAAGCTCCTTGTGACACCCAAATTCACCCAGCTGGCTTTCACGCATAAGGCAGGACTAGAACTCATAGACTGCTGGTGACTGGCCCAAAGTCACCCAAATGGCTTTCCTATCTAAGGCAGGACTAGAACTCACAGTCTCCTGGCGATCGGCCCAAAGTCACTCAGCTGGCTTTCATGTCTAAAGCAAGATTAGAACTCACGGCTTTCTAATTTCTGGGCTAGCACCTTAATCACTAGACCAGGGGTCAGCAACCTGCGGCTCTGGAGCCTCATGTGGCTCTTTCACCCCTCTGCTGCAGCTCCCTGTCACTCAAAATATGCGTCACAACCACCAATGTGCAATAGCCGCTGGCATGCAATTTATTGAGCTTTTCAACCCCTGGTAGGCCAACCATGGATAAATCCAAGAAAAGAAAAGTTTCAGAAGAAAACAGAACGTTTAATTCAACTACATATGCTATTTCTGTGGCCGCTCAAGAAATAGTCAGGCACGGGAAGGATTTTGTGACTCCCGGTGTTTTCTTTTCTGTGGGAAATGGGTCCAAATGGCTCTTTGAATGTTTAAGGTTGCAGTCCCCTGAACTAAACCAAACTAGTTCTCTCCAATATGATCACGACTTCCTCTTCAACTGTCTTTCCTTGTTTCTTTCTATTATCCTTTTCACTTTTTGTGTTCCCCTGAGCAAGCCCTTGTTACTGTTCTCCATTCCAGGATCACAAGCTTTGCCTGTGATGTTGGAATCCCACCTTCCCTTCACCTCGGTGAACATAGTGGCTAAGCGGCCATTTAAAAGAGAGGCTTCCTGAAACAAGCAATAGTCTAAATAACCTATTTTAAGTTCGGTCGTTTAGATGGCCTCTTCCCATTGCATTATTTTATCATCCTTTGATCTTCCTTCCTACGGAAGAAAAGTCATTGTTAAAATAAAACCAAGACCCCAATATAACTATATCAGATTTTTGGATCAAATTTCTGGAAAGAAGTGTTAATCTAGATACAATCATACACAGACAGAGTCTTCCATACCAGGGAAAACAGGAAATCAATCTTCCTGGTTGGCAATTTAAAAATAAGAGGAAATCAGTGTTGATTTAAAGACCAAGATATATTGTTCTAATGCTGTCCCCAAATTTATATATTTTTGTCTTCTTGATTTATTTATGATTAAAAAAATAATGGACAAGTTCATTGAGGTTAGTAAGGACTATTGTGCTTTTCTGTCTTGTATCTTTTGCCCCTTCCGTTATTTTAATGTTGCTTTTGCTGCTGCTTCTGCTATGCAAACTGGCAGTGATAAATTGACTTCTTCGATCCGAAAGGACAGTGTGGTGCAATGGTTAAGGGTTATGAGGACTTGGGAGACCAAGGTTCAAGTCTATTCTCCGGCATGGAAATTGACTGGTTGACAAGATATAAATCTAAAAGAATAAGTAAAAGATAAAATAAAATAAACATCCTTTAATTATTACCTCCTATCGTAAGTACTTTCTCTCTTTTTTCCCCCCCTGTTTCAATGTAGATTTTTAAAAAAAATTAGGGAAAAGAAACCAGGGTTGTTTTTCTTTTCCTTTAAAAAGGAATAGAGTCTAATTAAAAGGTAATGAAGGACTGATTCAGTAGTAATCCTCAGCTTTGCTGAACACAAAGTGATAAAAAGAATAGAAGCTGCAAGGAGAAAGTTATTAATTAACACTGCGGGAAACCTTTCTTGAATGGGTTCTAGTTTTATGCATAAATTATAAGGGTAGAATGTTAACCGCACCAAATCTTGCTAGGTAGTGTTAGAGTAAAGTTTTTAAAAAAACCCATGGAAATTCAATTTAAAATGCCAGTTGTGATGTGAGCAATGCCAAATGTCTATGGAGATTCTCAATCATCCAGATATTCATGGTTTTTTTTTAAAAAAAATGATTTATATGCCGCCCTTCTCCGAAGACTCAGGGCAGCTTACAATGTGTTAAACAATAGCCTTCATACTTTTATATATTTTATACAAAGTCAGCTTATTGCCCCCACAAACTTGATCCTCAATTTACCTACCTTAGAAAGTTTGGAAGGCTGAGTCAATCTTGAGCCTGGTGAGATTCGAACTTACAGTAATTGCAGACAGCTGGTCTTTAATTACAATGCATTAGTCTGCTGAGCCACCAGGCCTTTAGTTGTCCCAAAGGTGTTTTTTCAAAAGGCAACTGGACTTCCTTTGTTTTGCTTGAAGATGTTTCGCTTCTCATCCCAGAAGCTTCTTCAGCTGTGACTGGATGATGGGGAATGGAAGGATTTGTCTGCAAGGAGTATAAACCCTTCCATTCCCCACCACCCAGTCAGAAGCTTCTTGGATGAGAAGTGAAACGTCTTCAAAGAAAAACCAGAAAGTCCAGTTGCCTCTTGAAAAAAACACCTTTAGGATGAACAATGCTAGAGTTCTCTGAAGTGGAAGTGGAAGTGAAGCTGCAGAACTCATGCCTTGGGGGGCGGTCAGGAGGGAAGGTATCATGTTTCATATCCAGTTGTTTTTTTTTTTTTTAATGAATTTTGCATCATAGAGGGGGAAGTTCTGGGTTGGCTCATGTGATCTCAGGAGAGATGCTGCTAATTAATAGCAATAGCCCTTACACTTATATACCGCTTCACAGTGCTTTCCAGCCCTCTCTAAGTGGTTTACAGAGTCAGCCTATTGGCCCCCAATAATCTGGGTCCTAATTTTACCCAACTCGGAAGGATGGAAGGCTGAGTCAACTTTGAGCCGGTCAGGATCGAACTGCTGGCGGTAAGCAGAGTTAGCTTGCACTAGCAATAGCACTTAGCCTTATATACCACTTCATAGTGCTTTATATAACAATAGCACTTACAGACTACTTCATAGTGCTTTACATAGCAATAGCACTTATACTTATATACCGATTCACAGTGTTTTTACAGCCCTCTCCAAGCGGTTTACAGAGTCAGCCTCTTGCCCCCAACAACCTGGGTCCTCATCTTACCCACCTTGGAAGGATGGAAGGCTGAATCAACCTTGAGCCTGATGAGATTTGATCTGCCAAACTGCTGGCAGCCAGCAGTCAGCAGAAGAAGTAGCCTGCAGTACCGCACTCTAACCACTGTGCCAGCACGGCTAATTAAGGAAATAAAACATATGTAAATATTTTTTTCTAAGGCTTTGTGTGTTCTAAACCTCGCCAGTCTGTGGTTCAGCATCTAAGAGACCATCCTATTTGCTTGAAATGACACTGGGATGGTGGGAAAGAAAGAAATAAATAAAATAAAGTAAATTATAAATAAATAAATACAAATAATTTCTTTTCTTGTTTGGTGCGGAAAGAAATCAGACATTTTTCCCTTGCTGCCTCCCTTCCCCTCCCCTCCCCCCCACCTTCCCTTTCCTTCCCCACTACACTACCACAATAAATTCTTCAAGAATTATCCCCAAGGAATAACCAGTCCACTTTCCATTCTGTGACTGCCAATAAACACAGCTTAACGCTGGTTTTATTTTACATCCCCTCCTCCAAAAAAAGCAGCACACCATAATTGATTTTAAAATAAAAATAACTCAGCCTTCCAAAGTCATGGTTTTTTTTCCCCCAGGAAGGTTAAAAATGATGATCGGGCATTACTTTTCCATTATCCTCTTCATACCCTTCTGTGAAAACAATGAGTCTTTCCCCAACTCTCAAAGTCTTCTTTTCTTTGTCCCCTTGTTCTTCGGACAACCACAGTTGTGAGTTTTTAAAATTGTTTTCTGCAAGTTGGACCGTGGGTGTACAACCTTCTACTACTGTAATGCTCTCTACCTGGGGCTGCCCTTGAGGACCACTCGGAGGCTTCAGCTGGTGCAGAATGCGGTCACGCAGGTTGTGATGGAAGGGTCCCAATACTCCGATGTTACACCCCTCCTGCGCGACTTGCATTGGTTACCAGTTGAGATTCAAGGTGCTGGTGATGAGCTACATCACCATAAAGCCCTACATGGTTTAGGCCCAGGATATTTGTCGGACCATCTGCAGCCAGCAACAGCTGCCCATCGCCCGGTACATTCTCACAGGGAGGGCCTTCTCCGGGTGCCGTTGGCTAGACAATGCCGGCTGGCAACTCCCAGGGGCAGAGCTTTCTCTGTGGGTGCACCCACTTCTTGGAATCAACTCCCCCTGGGGCTTCGGTTGGCTCCTGACCTTCGCACCTTCCACCGCGAATTAAAAACATGGCTGTTTATATTGCCCAACCTGGACTGAGGGGGTTGATTATTTTAGTGGGTTTTAATATATGTTTTAAATTATATATTTATTTATTTGCATACTTTGTGTATGTATTTTATGTTTGTTGGGTTTGTTTTTATTTGTTGTGAGCCGCCCTGAGTCTACGGAGATAGGGTGGCATACAAATTGCAATAAATAAATAAATAATAAATAAATAAATAAATAAATCTTCTATTGGGTTATCTGCTGGGTTATCTAGATACTGTATGCTGTGGCTTTGCAAATTGGATGGTGCCACCTTTTTAACTTAACCATACCCCACTAGCTTGCCCTGAAGCACATTAATTCCTTCATGAATTAATGTGCTGACAACCCATATCTATATGATCAATATGTTTGTTTATTAGGAGCAGCTGCTGCGTTTTAGAAAACCTGCTGGCGTCTGGCAAAAAAGCACAGGGTATTATTGTAACCACAGAAACACCTCTTAGGCCTGGATGCGGGAGAGAAACTCATCTTGGCCAGTAGGGAATTGAGATGGATAAGGTTTCGCGCTAATTATGTGCTAATTGAAATCGCTTGTCCAGAATGGAACACTTGTCTTGGGGAAAATCTGCCTCGGTGGCCGTCAGCTTCTCCTCCTCCTCCTCCTCCTCCTCCAAAGGACCCAATCATCTGTTGGATCTTTGCGATGAATAAAGAGAACCCCGAAGTAATCATGGAAGGATCAAGAGAGGCTTCACTTAGATGCAGAACATACGAGCAAGGCATCAAATTTGAATCGTGAGATCCATATTTAAATAGACAAGTGGCAAGTGATGGGAAATTCTGTTTGGCTGGAGCAAACTTTGTTTATCCAGTTATTTTAAGGAAGATCCTTGAGGGGAAAGCTGTTCAGCAAATTCCGAGTGGTAGAGCACCACATCTTGCGCCTTCATTCGTATGCGGTGGTACCTCGGTAATCATCGTTAATTGCAGAGGTGGGTTTCAGCAGGTTCTGACCAGTTCTGGGGAACCGGTAGTGGAAATTTTGAGTAGTTCAGAGAATCGGTAGTAAAAATTCTGACTGGCCCCGCCCCCATCTATTCTCTGCCTCCCAAGTCCCAGCTGATTGGAAGGAAATGGGGATTTTGCAGTAATCTTCCCCTGGATTAGGGAGGGAATGGAGATTTTAGGGTATCCTTCCCCTGCCATGCTCACCAAGCCATGCCCACCAAGCCACACCCACCAGTAGTAAATTTTTTTGAAACCCATCACTTGTTAATTGATTCTAAAAGGCGCAATGAGTATAAAAAACTGTTGTGGCCTGCCAGCGGCCTGTGAGGAATGTTGCTGATCCCAACGACGAGGAGGCTGGTGTGGTGCTGCGCCAGCAGCCTGTGCAGCCGTGCTTGAGTCAGACAACGAGGAGGCTGAAGAAGATGTGGTACCAGAGGCAGGGATTCAGTCAGGGCCTTCAGAACCTCCAGAGGCTCCTTTAAGTGAAGAGGACGAAGCGGAGGAGCCTCTTCTCAATGCATGGGCACGCAGAGCTGCCAAAAGGCAGGAGTGGTTCCTCAGGAGGAGGGCTCCTCAAGAGTAAGGCTTGGGGCTAATTGGCCACACCCTTAGCCTATTTAAGAAAGAACACAGTTTGTAATAAACTGCAGGAAACAACTTTAGTTCACTAATCATTGCGTTGGGATTTCTCTGCAACCTGGCTTCTGGACTTTCTGCCAACTCTATAAGACTCTGACTATCTTATCTGTGGAATTCTGGCAGGCTGTTAAGAACGCTTATTAACAGCCGGCATTTGCTAAAACTGTGTTATTTGAGTAAACTAACTTTTGTTCAGAGTTAGTGTGTGCTGTGTTCTTTGGGATCCGTAGCTGGCGCAGAACTAAAACAATGAATATCGAACAATTTTTTCTCGTATGAAATAATGTAGTGAATCACAAGGCAGCTGACATTAGCAAGTTCCAGCTTGTGCTGCGTACCAAACAATGAGTAGCGGGATAAAATGTTCACATTGAAATGCATTGAGTACCAAATTCAATAAGTTTCAAAGCGGTTGAGTACCAAGGTACTACTGTATTTTTAATAAATGAAGGGAATATTGAAGAAATGATCCGATCCAAGTTTGGTGTGAAGTAACGTGACATGTTTTATCCTCTTAGGATTCTACCTTCTCATTCTTTTAGATGGACAGGTCAGGACTTCTTCTCATGAAGATTCCATTTAGCTGCCAGTAAGATTAAGGAGTACGGGCAGTGTCTTCTCTCTTACTCTTATGTTTTGAGGCTGCTCCTTGATGACAGCTTTTTAATTTCATGGAGAATGAAACATGCTGCTACTCCAGAACTATGATTCTCAGTGTTTCAGATCTTAATTCCTACCAATCATTCTCTCAAAGACCTTGAATCCCAGCATGATAGAAATCAAAGACCACTTTTCCTGTAGATGTCCTAGATATTCTCGTCTTACAATTGTCCTTTACAGTAGATTTTAAGGACTTAACATTCCCGTGCCTTTCCCTCCGTCCTACTTAAACTACTGATGAGTTTCATCCAGTGATGGAATTCAATTTTTTTTTACTACCGGTTCTGTGGGCATTGTTAGGTGGGCGTAGTGTGGCTTGGTGGGCGTGGCTTGGTAGGCATGGCAGGGGAAGGATAATGCAAAATCTCCATTCCCTTGCCACTCTGGGGCCAGCCTGCTGGTTCTCTCAACTACTCAAAATTTCTGCTACCGATTCTCCAGAACCTGTCACAACCTGTTGAATTTCACCCCTGGTCTCACCCCAATAAAAAGCAGACTTTTCCTTGCTCCATCAGAAGTCTTTGATGATTTTTTCCCCCGCATCAATAACAGTTTAACATGGCCAGAGAAGTTCTAGCAAAGTCCAAGTGTATCCAATGAAAACAGACTATCCATCCCTTGTTTTTGTGGGCGAGATGTTGACATGCCTATCTCACCATTGCAGAGAGAAGGGCTGAATGCACAGGAAAGACGGTTGTGATCGAACAGCTTTGAATGAAGGTATTATTCCCATTAATTATGATGTCGGCTAAAGAGGACAGCTGTTCAAGGAGGGCGCAATAGCAATTTATCAGATGGAGGAAAGCTTGGAGAGAGGCCTCCAATTCTCTCCACACACACATACACACACCCAACACTCTGAACTTGGGAGGGTGGAAGGCAGAGATTTTTTTTTTTTTAAATTAGAGCGTGTTATTAACGGGAACTTAGTGAATTAAAAATAGTCTTTCCACCCACCAACACCTCAATACATTAAGTTCTGGTCTCAATTAAAGAGATCAGGAACAAGTCAATGAGGGGGAATTAATGAGATGAAAACAGGGTTGTGAGATAAAGAATAGAAGTGTTAGCAATATCAGAGTTGGAGTTACAGAAAGGTGCTGTTGATTGCCTTTGGGGGAAGAAATACTAATGAGCAATCACTACTGCTGAGAAGTTGATACGAGTATATGGGAGACTCTGCCCTGTGAAGTAGAAATCTCTTGATGCCAACTCTGAGAACAAACCTCACTATTATTAGTTATTGCATTGTTATTGGGGGGTGGGAGTGCAGTGGAGTTTGGTTATTGATTATGAATTGCCATTCTCTGAAATCTCCCAGGGTATGCTCATTGGCTGAGGATATGAAGGGATTCATCTGGCAAGATTTTGCCATTATATGTAAGCAAACACAGAAGTTGCCTCTGGACGAATTATTCCATGTTCTTCGGCTTAGCTTTACACAGAATGCTCCTCTTGCCAAACTGAGAAGTAAAGAACAAGACATCTGTTGTTGTTAGTTGTGAAGTCATGTCCAACCCATCGCAACCCCATGGACAACATTCTTCCAGGCCTTCCTGTCCTCTACCATTCCCCAGAGTCCATTTAAGATCATGCTGACTGCTTTAGGGACTCCATCCAGCCACCTCGTTCTCTGTCATCCCCTTCTTCTTTTGCCCTCAATTGTTCCCAGCATTAGGCTCTTCTCCAGGGAGTCCTTCTTTCTCATTAGGTGGCCAGAGTATTTGAGTTTCATCTTTAGGATCTGGCCTTTTAAAGAGCAGTCAGGGTTGATCTCCTCTAGGACTGACCGGGTTGATCACCTTGCAGTCCAAGGCACTCGCAGGAGTCTTCTCCAGCCCCAGAATTCATAGGCCTCAATTCTTTGGCACTCAGCCTTCCTTATGGTCCAACTTTCACAGCCCTACATTGCAATGAGACATCATGCTCCTTATTTGGAGCACAATGCATAATTATTTGGTTTAAGGCCCGTGAGTTTGCAAGAATTCACATGGCTGCAGTAACAGACATTCCCTTTAAGATACTACATCTTAAAAGAGAACGGGTGGGAATGTAGCAGCGTTCCAAGCACCTTTAGCTGGCCACATGACCATGGAAATTGTCTTCAGACAATGCTGGCTTTCTCAGCCAAGAAACAGAGATGAGCACTGTCTGTGCCCCAAAATCAGACACAACTGATAGGGATATCTTAAAAAAAAAAAGAGGGGAACATAAGTACAAGCTTATCTACTACAGTTAATGGAGAATCTCAGGTGTGTACAGATCATGGGCAATCCATTTTGAGAAAATAGTTTGCCTAGTAGAAGCTTGTCCCCCTGTCCCAATGAAAGACTAAAGGGCAGAGCCAGTTACTCTATTGAACAGAAGCACCCCACCAGTTTGTTTGTTTTTTTAAAGAACATTTCAATTGGGCATTTCATTCATACAGCCAAGGAAAAGAAATGTCCATCAGAAGACTTGAACAGCTCTTTACTCTCTGTCTCTAAGATGTTGACAAGCAGGATTTTGACAAAATAATGGATTGCTGCATATCAGTGGTGGGCAGGGGTGGTTTCTACTTACCTTTACTACCGGTTCGCAATGGGGCCGCACGCACATGCTTCTGTGCATGCTCAGAAGTGTTCTTTTGACATTGGGGTAAGTGGGCAGAGCCTCCCACCAGTTTTACTAGCAGTTCTATAGAACCGGTGTAAACCGGGGGCAACCCACCACTGGTGGTGGGATTCAAAAATTTTTACTACTGGTTCTGTGGGCGTGGTTTGGTGGGCATGGCAGGGGAAGGTTACTGCAAAAATCCCCATTCCCTCCCCACTCCAGGGGAAGGATACTGTAAGATCCCCATTTCCTCCCCACTCCAGGGGAAGGATACTGTAAAATCCCCATTTCCTCCCAATCAGCTAGGACTCGGGAGGCAGAGAATAGATCTCTGGGGGGCGGGGCCAGTCAGAATTTTTACTACCGGTTCTCCGTACTACTCAAAATTTCCACTACCGGTTCTCCGGAACTGGTCAGAACCTGCTGAAACCCACCTCTGCTGCATATCATCAAAAGTATATCAACTTCACAGCGAAGCACAGTTCAAGTACCAAGACCTATGCAATATAGATCTGTGTTCATGAGGCCAGCAAAAAAACTCGTTGCCTCATTTGGTTCCTCTTGATTATTTATTTAAAATCATCCATTGTACTTTTTGTTTAATAAAGGCCTTCTCTGACAAACTTGATATCTCTAAACTTTCAGAGAGCGTGGAGAACATTGGAGCCGAGCAATATATATATATAGTGGTGTTTTAAGAGTATGCATTTCCATTTAGGCTTTGGTCAATTGTATTACTTTTTCAATATTCCAAAGATTTAAAACATCGTTACTTAATAATTTAGGGTAACAATTTCATTATGAGTGTATAATAAAACCATTACCATTTTATTCTGTAAATAAAGAGGTGTCCCAAAGTTTCAGCTTCTCAAGTTAGGAAAAACCATATTTAAGTTTTCTGCTCAATAAGGCCCAGGTATTTCTACCTTTAGCTCTGGAAAAGCAGCTAAATTCCTATTAAACTTAAAACTGAGGACGAGATTGCAAAAGAGTTAAGAGGTAACTCTCCAATTGAGCTCACAATGGTACCTAGTCAATAACATTTCCCTTCTAATAAACGACGAGGTTAGCAAGTAGGCCCAGTTATATTTTTAAAGCACAAAAAAATTAAAGTCAGTACCACCATAAGAAAAATATGAGGAGGAGATCCTGGCTATGTGTTCTGTACATAAAAAATTAACCACTAACTTATCAATCGGTGTAAAATATTTAAGTGCAATCAACACAGGCGTTGCTCTCAAAATAGGTATCGATCTTGATACAAAATTCATTTTCACAACATTAATTCTTCCCCACAAGCGAATTTTTTTATCCACCTCTTAATATCTTTTTTTTATTTCATCTGAGTGATGCATCTTAAAATGTTCTCATCCATTAAACTGTGCATTTTCCTGGAGAGGGTAATACCCAGCTATTTAATAGCTTCCGGACTACAAAAATACCAGTTTTTTTCCCCCCTCTCCCTGCCCATGGCTATAACATTTGCTGCATTTTTTCCTCAGACCTTCTGTGAAACGTCCTGTTTGAACCTTTAGGAATTTGACTCTAAAGTCTGTTTTGCAGCCTATGGTCATCCACAGCTTCGGACATTCATCTGGCCTGCAATCTGGGCCATTTTCCAGAGCAGGCAAGGACCTAAGACAGAAATTACAGGAGTTGCTTGCTAATTACTGCGTGTTTTCTCTGTAGGTATATCATTGCCGGCAATTAGCACACAGATCCTTTCCCACTCTTGTTAAATTCCTGTGCTGCTGTTAAATGCTCCCAGATCCCATTTAAATGATTTCAAATGCAATTCATTCTGGCTCATTAAATAATTCCACAGCAGTGTCTGTCTCCCTCAACCCCCGCCCCCATCCCACCCCTCCATACAGAATGTGGCCAGCTCAGGAGTTAGAAAGGCAGAAGAGGAGGAAGGAAGAAAATATCTTTATGCCAAAAGACCCTCCACCCCCCCCCCACACACACAGATTGGAGGGCTCCAAATTCATAATCACAAGCAATTCCCAAAATAGATAAGCCACGGCCCCTAAAATGCTTGTGTAGTACAAAATCCCATTTTTGGCTCGTTAAGTACCCCGAGATCATCAAAAACTCTGAAGAAAAATGATGGATGCTTCGGTGATGGCAGCTTTATTTTTTCTAGCATCTTGCCACAAATTAAAACATAAGGTTAGAAGTGGGACCAGGAGGTGAATTTTTTTGGACAATCGCATCCTCAAATGCCAGGGGCACTCGCAGCCACTGGAGTTTGGTTAAAACAAGAAATTCTTGGTCACTATCAGGTCTTTAAAGGGACATGGTGGCTCAGTGGCTAAGATGCTGAGCTTGTCGATCCGGAAGAGCAAGCTCCATTCCTTGTAGACTACTATGATGGTTTATCCCAGCTGTAGCACAAGAGGGTATAATTCATAGCATGGCATTACAGGTCGTCCTCAGCTTATGACCACAACGGACCCCCAAATTTCCATTTGTTAAGCAAGACGGTTGTTAAGTGAATTTTGCCTCATTTTACAATCTTTCTTGCCACTTTTGTTAAGAGAATCACTGATGTTTAAAATAAAGTTGTTCAATTTAAAATAAAGCTGTTAAGTGAATGTGGCTTCCCCCGTTGATTTTGCTGATCAGAAAGTCACAAAAGAGGATCAAATGACCCCCGGGACACTACACCTGTCATAAATATGAGTCAGTTACCAAGTATCTGGATTTTGATCATGGGACCATGGTCGTAAGTGTGAAAAATGGTCACAAGTCACTTTTTTCAGTGCCACGGTAACTTCGAATGGTCACTAAACAAACTGTTGTAAATTTAGGTGTACCAGTACAATGCATATTTCACAGCTTTCTTTTGCCCACTTGCCGCCATGTTAATGCACATCCCAAAACAGCCTGAAGCCACCGTGGCTGATTCTTTCTCTCTTTCTTTCCCTGCTCTGTGGGCAGCGGAGGACTGGAATGCTCGGACTGTACACCATGGCTTCACCCATAATGCTGACAACATTGCCAGCTGGACAAGGGAAATTAGATCTTCTTTCTTTAACAATTTTTCTCCACTTTTTCATCATTTCTTCCTCTCTTTCTCTCTCTCTCTCTCCCTCCCTCCATCTCCCTCCTTCCCTCCATCTCCCTTTCTCTCTCCCTCCATCACCCTTTCTCTCTCCCTCCCTCTCTCTCTCCCTCTCTCCCCCTCCTCTCTCTATCTCACTCTCTCCCCCCTCTACCTATCTCCCTCTCTCTACCTCCCTCCTTCTCTCTCTCCCTCTCTCCCTCCCTCCCTCTCCCTCCCTCCTTCTCTCTCTCTTTCCCTCCCTCTCTCTCCCTCCCTCCCAAAATCAATCTATCTATCTATCTATCTATCTATCTCCCTCTCCCCCTCTTTTTCTCTCCCCCTCTCTCCCTCTCTCCCTCCCTCCTTCCCTCTCTCTATCTCCCTTTCTATCTCCCCCTCTCCCTCTATTTCCCTCTCTCTTGTTCCCTCCATCCCTCTTTCTCTCCCTCCCTCCCCATCCATCCTTCCATCATCATCCCCTCCCTCCCTCCCTATCTATCTATCTATCTATCTATCTATCTATCTATCTATCTATCTATCTATCATCTATCTATCTATCTATCTATCTATCTATCTATCTATCTATCTATCTATCTATCTATCTATCTATCTATCTATCTCCCTCTCTCTCCCTCTCTCAGCAACAATGTCACTTCTCACCAAATGACATTTCACACCAGTGATATATATACAGGAAGAAGATTAGCCTTCCTCTATACTATTCTCTGTGCTCGTGCTGTGATAAATAAGACTGAAGTCAGCAAGGGTCGTAACCAGCTGCCAACATGCCAAGCCTAAGGGAGTGGGAGATACTAATCAGATTTGCATAGATTTTCGTAGATTTTCATTCAGTTGAGACATGGGTTTTTTGTGTGTGTGGATGGGCACATACACGTGTGTGTGAGCAAATATAAGCAGCAAGCTTATATATTACTACGTAGTTAGAGTTCACTCACAGAGATCTACAGAGAAGAGATTTATTTATTTTTTATTTATTTTATTTATTTGTCGAGAACATATTAGGTAATATATATAAGTATAAGCATGAACTGAATACATAAAATAGATACAAATAGAGGAAACATTAGGACAGAGACAGAAGGCATGCTGGTGCTCTTATGCATGCCCCTTATAGACCTCTTAGGAATGGGGTGAGGTCAACAGTAGACAGTCTAAGGTTAAAGTTTTGGGGGTTTGGGGAAGAAATTACAGAGTCAGGTAGTGCATTCCAGGCATTGACCACTCTGTTGCTGAAGTCATATTTTCTGCAACCGAGTTTGGGACAGTTCATTTTAAGTTTGTATCTATTGTGTGCTCGTGTGTTGTTGTGGTTGAAGCTGAAGTAGTCATTGACAGGTAGGACATTGTGGCAGATAATGTTATGTACTATACTTAGGTCATACCGAAGATGGCGTAGTTCTAAGTTTTCTAGGCCCAGAATTTCAAGTCTGGTGGCATAAGGTATTTTGTTGCGAGCAGAGGAGTGGAGGACTCTTCTTGTGAAATATTTCTGGACACGTTCGATTGTATTAATGTCCGATATGCAGTGCGGGTTCCAGACAGATAAGCTGTATTCGAGAATTGGTGTATGCTCTGCTTAGTAGATTGCTTTAGTAGATTAGAGATGCCCTCATCCTATCCCAAAACATATTTGCTTAAGTGTAATTCAGCTTTATCAAGAGATCAAATTCTCATCTTCCTCTAGTCACTTTCATGCATCCTAATCCATTCCAATTAGTATTGAAAAGAAAAGAAATAAGTTCACTCCGAGACCCCTTAGAACACAGAAAGATAATTTTTCTACCTGCTCTTATGGGAATGACAATATACTCATATGCATCAAGGCAGAAATTGGGTTTGAAGTGAGATTTATAAAAATCACTCAGAGCTTTACTTACAGATCATTTCTACGGTGCAAGCAATAAATAAATAAATAAATAAAAAGTTTGGACCAAACAGATATAAACAAAATAGCAATGTATAATAAGGAAATCATAACCAATATAGCCAGAAATATAGCTGGGAGCAGTGGTGGGTTTCAAAAATTTTTACTACTTGTTCTGTGGGTGTGGCTTGGTGGGCGTGGCAGGGGAAGGATACTGTAAAATCTCCATTCCCACCCCACTCCAGAGGAAGGTTACTGCAAAATCCCCATTTCCTCCCAATCAGCTGGGAATTGGGAGGCAGAGAATAGATGGGGGCGGGGCTAGTCAGAATTTTTACTACTGGTTCTCCGAACTACTCAAAATTTCCGCTACCAGTTCTCCAGAACTGGTCAGAACCTGCTGAAACCCACCTCTGGCTAGGAGTGAGTTGTTCTTATTGTTATTGTCTTGTCTTTCTCTCTGATCCTCCTAGCATGATTCAATCCCTTTGATCACAAAAATTTCAAGGCGGAACTTCCTATTTTCTTATAATTTATGCATTTATAACCTTTCTTCGCTGTTTCTATATGGATTGCTTAACACCCTGGCAAAATGTAAATATACAGTGTTTGCAAAAGAAACACTTACAACACAAACATTCCTTGTTCATTCAAAAGCAGCTTGAAGAAATTTAATTAAATACATTCAGCAGGATCACAGGCATTTGAGTTTGTTTTGATTGCAGTGGCATAGAAAAATGTCGAATAAATAAATACAATTTAAGACCTAGTGGAAAAAGTTAAACATTTACAGTTTATGTATTTCTAGAGCAGTTCTTCTATTTATCGTGACTATTTATCAATTGAGAGGGGAGCTGCCTTTCCAAATTCATTAATTTTCTTGCAAGTTACATATCTAGCATTACATATATTCAGTAGGGGAAAAAAATACCTTTTCATGCTGTTTCAGCTGGTCTATCACTGGCATGCATCACAAATACATGACATGCACACGCAAAAATTGCTTTTTCACATGTCCTGACATAAATCACTGTTTCCTGAAAATCTCCAATCAAAAGCTCTGAAAGACTTCAAATGTAAAAGTTCAGATTGTCTAACAAAAATTATCTATCACGGTATGTAACATTGACCAATATACCACTTAGTTTAAAAGGAAGAAAAAAAATCAAGTTCGTGAAGAAAGGAAAAACTTTATGAAATACTACCAGAGATATGAAGCATGTGTTAATAGTTCAGCTCTGGTTTTGATTCCAATCATTGATTTAATCTAATGTGATTATTCTGAATCAATAAATCAATTTCAAAGCATCTAATCCAATGGACACATTCCAAAACAAAAAGACTTTCATGGAATCACCTCTGAACTAAGTTATCTGAATTAAATCTTGGTGCTGCCCCGTGGTGAATTTCAATTTTTTTTTTACTACCGGTTCTGTGGGCGTGGCTTGGTGGGCATGGGATGGTATGGCTTGGTGGGCGTGGCTTGGTGGGCGTGGCAGGGGAAGGATACTGCAAAATCTCCATTTCCTTCCGATCAGCTGGGTCTTGGGAGGCAGAGAATAGATGGGGGCGGGGCCAGTCATAATTTTTTCTACTGGTTCTCCGAACTACTCAAAATGTCCGCTACCGGTTCTCCAGAACTGGTCAGAACCTGCTGAAACCCACCTCTGGTGCTGCCCCTAATGCAAAACAAACTCAGAGCAGAAATGGCATAGCTTTTGCTAAGATGGGTTTTATCTCACTGGTCTTTTCAAGTGGTGTAAGAGTGTCAACAAGCATTAATTAATTAAGTTAATGGAATGATATGGCAAAGATTGTGATCTTAGACTTTCAAAAAGCATTTGAAAAGTCCCTTACTTGAGGCTCCCAAGCAAATTAGCTATCAACATATAAAAGAGTCCTCTAACTGATTAAAGAACAGAAACACAGAGTTGGAATAATTTCAAAATTCCACTAATGGAAAGGCATAAGAGCTAGTGAATGGCCACCATGCTACATGTACCCCCAAATTCTTTTATTGCAATATTAATCTGCTTAAAACTGCAATAAAAATATTCAGTAGAAGATGGGGGCAATTCGGTACTGAGTTTCAACAAAAGAAAACAAATGTATTAACTCTCCTATAGATGATACTTAAGATACCCCTTTAAAAAGCTAAATACTCTTTCTCATTTCAACCAATGAGTGAACCAAATCTTGGAAATATTTAATAATTATTTTAGCATGAAACTAAATCCCAGTTTCAGTAAAAGTACATGAAAAATAACCACAGATCAGTACTTGATTAAATTATATAGCTTCAGCAGTAACTTCTCAGAAAAGGTGTTAAGGAACTTCAATCATAAAGGTCAAATATTAATACCAATCTAATTGAATGATTACTTTCAAAAAATAATATCTTAGTGATATGGCAAGTCAGTACAGATCCTCAGGTTCAATCAATCAAAACTTTATTACAGTCATAGACCAGTATAAATCCATAGGTTGGATTAGTCATTGTTGAACATGGACTAATTCATGCTGGGCGCAGCGCACCTAGACAATATGGTTTATTTATCATAACTACTCTAGTTGTCTTCAATTTGGAGAAGGGGATAAAAATGTGTGCCCTCTGTTTTCATCTCTTGCCCCATAACAAACTTGAGGTTGATAAGTATTCATATACTCCTATTTTTAGCCAAGCATGTTCTAAAGATTGGAGAATATTAAGAATAGAGTTGGAAGGGATCTTGGAGGTCTTCTAGTACAGTGATGGTTAACCTGGAGCCTGAGTAGCGTAGGGGAGTAATGCCTCCTACAAAGGCAGCATTTAAGATCCAGGTGCTGCAATTACTTGTGAGTTCAATCCCAGGCAGGCTCAAGGTCAACTCAGCCTTCCATCCTTTATAAGGTGGGTAAATTGAGGACCCAGTTTGTTGGAGGCAATAAGCTGACTTTGTATAAATATAAATATACAAAAGTATGAAGGCTATTGCTTAATGCATTGTAAGCCGTCCGGAGAAGGGGGACATATAAATCAATTTTTTTAAAAAAAAAACCCTTTTTGCCATCATATGGGGGGGGGTTATGTGCACGCATGCCCACACCCATAATTCTATGCACCCTGCCCCCATGCATGCGTGTGCCCCCCTTCTCCCCCCGCTCCTGGCACACAATGGCACTGTAGGCCCGTTTTTTGCTCTCCCCAGCCTCCAGAGCCTTTCTAGGAGTCTGGGGAGGGCAAAAATGACCTTCCCCACCCCTCCAGAGGCCCTCTGGAGGCCAGAAATGGTCCATTTGCCAACTTCTGGTGGGACCGGAAGGACCGTTTTTTGCTGTCCCCAACCTCCAGAGCCTCTCCAGGTCCCACTGGAAGTTGGCAAAGAGGACATTTCTGGCCTCCGGAGGACCTCTGGGGGGGCGGAGCCGTTTTTACTCTCCCCAGACTCCTAGAAAGGCTCTGGAGGCTGGGGAGAGAAAAAAACAGGCCTTCCCCACCACCCCTCGAGGTCCTCCAGTGGCAGGAAACAGCCTGTTTCCTTACTTCTGCTGGGCCCAGAAGGCCTGAAAATCAGTTGGCCAGCACACGCATACGCACCAGAGCTGAGCTTGTATGCCCACCAATATGGCTGCACCTGCCACCTGTGGTACATGTGCCATAGGTTCACCATCATGGTTCTAGTCCATTCCCCTGCAGGAATCACTATACCATTCCAGACAAATGGTTGTCCAATCTCTTCTTAAAAGCCTCCAGTGATAAAGCTTCCACAACTTCTGAAGGAAAGCCCTTCCACTAACTAATTGTTCTCACTTTAGGAAGTTTCTCCTCAGTTCCAGGTTGCTTCTCTCCTTGATTAGTTTCCATCCATTGTTTCTTGTCCTGCCTTCTGGCATTTTGGAGAATGGATTGACCCACCCACCCACCTCTTCTTTGTGGTCATGGTTGTCCCAGAAGTGCTTTTTCAAAATGCAATTGGACTTTGGTTTTCCTTGAAGATGTTTCCCTTCTTGAATGAAAAGTGAAACATCTTCAAGGAAAACCAAAGTCCAGTTGCATTTTGAAAAAGCATTTTTGGGTAAAATAGACTAACAATGTATGATGAAATGGGCTAACATTTTTTATTATATCTTTATGATGTACTATTGCAGTGGTGGGTTTCACTTACCTTTGCTAACAGTTCGTTCGTGCGTGCACCACTTCTGCGCATGCACAGATCACCTGCTGCCACCGCTGCTACCAATTTGCCCGAACCGGGGCGAACTGGTAGCAACCCACCACTGTACTATTGGCATATGACATCACAAAATATGTCCAGAACGTATAAAAACACTTCAATTTTTTTGTTGGAAAGGGTCATTTTTATCATGCGTTGGATGTTTTTAAAAAGCTAGCTTGTTTCCCCCAAAATAAGGCATCCCCTGATAATAAGCCCAATTGGGCTTTTGAGCACATGGCAATAAGGCCAAGCGCTTATTTCAGGGTTCAAAGAAGTATAAGGCAGGGTCTTATTTTCAGGAAAACACGGTAGAAAATATTGGATTCAAATACATGCACTGGTTCAGAGGATTTTAAAGATTAGTATACAATCCCCTTTTGGGATTGATGGATAAAAAGTGGGAAAAAAGTTTGGAACTTTATATTTTTATATGAAAACTGTAACAAGATCTGACAATACCTACAATGGCTGAAGATGGCTTGATGAAGATGATAGAACTTGGTGAGATGGCTAAGCTGACTTGTTTGATCAGAAAAAAGACAATATATACAATTATTAATGACTGGGAACCCCTCAAGGGCTTATCATTTATTGCTTTGATGATTAGACAGGACAGATTATAGAAATTTGTATAGAAAAAAGTTTCAGGCACATTTTTCCTAAAACAATGATGGATTTTGGCAGATTTTTGACCACAGCAGCAAATTCTTCCCCTATGCCACAAAAGAAACCAATTTCTTTTCTAGTGTTTGCAAATACGTTTTGCAAATTTACATTTATAAATTCATAGGGCAGCCCTACTATGCCTTTTATCCCCTGGAGAAAGGTCTCCATTTCTGACTAGATGCCTCCAGTCAGCACATCTGGTGGCTTTCCTCACTTCGGCGCATTTTCAATGTTAGAAATATAGAATCAATTAAAGCCAAACCTTGAGGGATTTTTTGAAAAAATCAATATATTTGAAATAATTTCGCTAAAGAATATGAAGAAGGCTGGGTGTAAGACAGATTGTCCTCCCTGCCTGGTTCGTAATTGCATATTTATAATGAATAATTAATTTCTCGCCTTTTGATAATGCCCTTCAGCCTGAGGCATACAGCTTGTCAGCTAATTTACTGCCAGTAATATGCCAACTTTGTCAAATTTAGAGTATATTTTCTTTCACAAAAATACAGTAATTTTTGCATGTGTGATGTGAAATACATACAGATTTGATCCTCTTGGCTTAGTTACCTTCTGTAGTAAATTTGTCAATAAAGAAAATTGTTGACTATAAGACTTGGTTTGCTCTTTGAAATGACATTGGGGCCAGGAAAACTGATTAGGGACATTAAGCACAGTAGTTTGTCCAGATATTATAGAGCAGACATTATATATGTGGTTGCTAAATATTGATAGTGACTTGATGACCCATAATCAATCAATTAAAGGGGACTCCAAGTTATTGTCAGTAGCCTGAAAGCTAAAAATAACATCAGGAAAATTGGGGAGCCATCCAAACTGATCCAAAACTGCAATTTGATGATCCTTGGGAGAATGGCATAAAGGTAAAGGTAAAGGTTCCCCTTGCACATAGGTACAATCAGTCGTTCCTGACTCTAGGTGGCAGTGCTCATCTCCGTTTCAAAGCCAAAGAGCCAGCACTGTCCAAAGACGTCTCCGTGGTCATGTGACCGGCATGACTCAATGCCAAAGGTGCACAGAGCACCGTTACCTTCCCACGAAAGGTGGTCCCTATTTTTCTGCTTGCATTTTTTATGTTCTTTCGAACTGCTAGGTTGGCAGAAGCTGGGACAAGTAACATGAGCTCACCCAGTTACGCAGCACTAGGGATTCGAACCGCTGAACTGCCGACCTTTTGATCAACAAGCTCAGCGTCTTAGCCACTGAGCCAACGCGTCCCTCTAGAATGGCATAGGATAACCATTATGGATTCTATCTTCCTAAAAGAAGGCTATGTGGAAAGGAATCCACCATGAAAATCTTATTCATTGGGATAAGATTTTACAGTTAACATTGCCAGCAAAGAAAGGATGTTCCAGGGTGAAGCCAGAACATCAAAAGATGAAAAGTATTGCAGTTCTGGAGCTGATTTATATTAAGATATATTACATGTCAATCAGTGGTGGGTTTCAAAATTTTTTACTTCTGGTTCTGTGGGTGTGGCTTGATGGGAGTGGCATGGCTTGGTGGGTGTGGCTACCAAGGGTACCAGTAAGGATACTGTAAAATCTTCATTCCCTCCCCACTCTAGGGGACGGTTATTGCAAAATCCCCATTTCCTTCCAATCAGCTGGGACTTGGGAGGCAGAGAATAGATGGAGATATTGCCAATCAGAGGTGGTATTTACCAGTTCTCCAAACTACTCAAAATTTCCGCTACCAGTTCTCCAGAACTGGTCAGAACCTTCTGAAACCCACCTCTGGTATCAATGCAGCTGTACCATACATGAAGAAAAGCTCCTTATCCTTATTAGCATGAGTCTAAAGGGTTTGTGGCTCTTTAACTAGTCATTGCCATTCGGATTATTTTGCATAGATTGTTCTGCAAATTAAAATATACTGCATATTAGGCAAATAATTCTTCCCCCATCCACAAGCAATGATAGGGAATGCCGACATAGTTAAATTCACTAAAAAAAAAAAAAAAAGCTACTTCCTTTTAGAAAAAAAAGTAAAATTATTTTGGCTCCGACAAAAGAATGGAAAAGTTGCAAGCTAGTAAGACACTACACGAAACAAGCAGCTTGCCATTCGCGGAAAGAATAGACAGGCTGGCAGCCTATAGATAATTTGTTAACGATTATAGTCAGTTTTGTCAGAACAATGGGGTTTATGGAGGTTGAGATCCAAAACCTACAAGTGCTTAGGAAACTGTTTTTTTTTAAAAGTCCTCTACTGAGAAAATGTGTTAATGCTTATGGCTTTCTCAATCCATCCAAGCAAAATTTTATGTCACTTGGTCTGTAAAAATTCCCTTCCTTGAAATTGCTATTTGAAGTGACTGGGGTAACCTTACAGTTGGGGGTTTAAGTTGAAATTGCAAAGAGGTGAAAGGTAAGAAGCAAACTAGGT